>PVLC010007881.1:0-61227 GCA_004027655.1 Graphiurus murinus | reverse complement strand
CAGATGATTGCATTTACTTTTCAGCAGGTGACAGTGATAAAATAAAAATTGGAAGGAATTGGTCATTGTACAAGCCCTATTATAATTTTTTATCGTGGTGCTTTATTCTTGGTATTCATTCTTTTTTTTTTGTTAGCTGGAAATAATTTAAAAAAGAAACCTAAAAGGTAAAAATTTAAAAACAAATCTCCAGAGAATACAGGGAGTACATTCTTATCTCTAGCACTCAGAACTAATGGTCAACTCTTGGTCAATTTGCTTAATTTCTTACAATAATTATATAATTAGCTGAAATCACTGTAATGGTGAGTTTTGTTTCCCTTTACTGAAGGACAATCACTATCCATTTTTAAAAAAATAGCTTATTTTATTTATTTATTTATTTATTTATTTATTTATTTATTGCGATACTGGGGATAGAACCCAAGGGCATTCTACCTCCGAGCTACACCCCCAGCCCTATTTTTTATTCTTTATTTTGAAATAGGGTCTCACTAAGTTGCAGAGGGTCTCAATAAGTAGCTGAGGCTGGCCACGAACTCAGCCTCCCAAGTACTGGGATTATAAGTGTGTGCCATCATGCCTGGCAAAAAATAGCTTATTTAAAAAAATAGTTTATATTTTAAGCCATACTATTTTTATACTTATTCATACTATTTAAGAATACCATTCATATAGTATTTCTTTGAGTACTTAAGAAACAGGCTATCAGCAACTTAGTGAGATCCTGTATATATATATATATATATATATATACAGGCTGAGGTATATATATATATATATGGCTGAGGTATAAGTTACAGGTGGAATGCTCCTGGGTTCAATCCCCAGCACTACACACACACATACACAGAAAGAAAAACTGGGTGTGGTGGCACACTCTTGTAATCCCAGTACTTGGGAGGCTGAGCAGGATCGCAGATTCACCGCCAGCCTCAGCTACTTAGTGAGGCCTTTTGCAACTTAGTGAGATCCTGTTTCAAAATAAAGAATAGGGCTGGGGGTGTAACTTGGGGGTAGAATTCCCCTGAGTTCAATTTCCAGTTACACACACACACACACACAAAGTAGTTCAGTGATGTATCATCCTGTATCTTGCATTTTTCTGCTCAACATTATAGTTTTTTTTTTTTAGATTTATCCATGGTGCTATAAGAATACATATATGTTTGTATATATGTTTACATGTACATTCCCATTCCATATTGTGTGTGTGCACGCGCTCACTTGCTCTCGCACATGCATATGAGTTCATATGCATGCATATGAGAATATCAGATCTTATTTGTTCTTTCTGCTATTGGTGGATATTTAGTTTTTTCCAATTTACTATAGTTTTCAATGTACATTCATAAAGATAAGTTCATGGGGTCCATATATAAACCCACAGGAGACAGGACAAATGAGGAAATTCAAACATAGAGGCAAAGGGACTCAGCGAGGGTTCATTACACTCTCAGAACTCAGGTTTCCTACTTCTTTATGTAAGGACCATTCCATGACTGTACAGTTCTCCATTCTTCAAAGCCTGGGGTAACATTTAAAAGTTGTAACTGAGCCTACCTACACAGTTTGTATTGGAAATACCCTATATTTCTTTCCTTGATATATATGTTTGTGGCTCTGTTTAAAAAAATTTTGGCATTCATATTAATTTCAGAATACATATCAGGAAATAACTGTATATGCATCTATCACATAGCAAGTATTCAAAACTTAATTCTCCTTACAGGGTCATGATGCTTTGCAGATGTGTTTAAAACTAAGAAAGGAGAACAAAGGTTTCTGTTAAGCAAATATACTAAGATGGGAATATTTCACTCGACATTTATGGAGAAATTTCATTTAAATATCTGCATGACTGGTGCTGTGTGGAACCTTCATCACTGCATATTTAATTGGGAATGAGATATTGAAGAATGAATAAAACTGTCACAGTATTGCAGTCTTGGTGGAATTGCTTCTGTAGAAAGAAATTGGTCTGTCCAGCTAGCATTGCCTCAGAGAGCTTTCCATGGCTCAGGAACACTGGGGAAACTCAAACTTTACTCCCCTGGGGGAGCCAAGCATTCCTGCCTTCCCAATATTGGATTGGGTGTCCCTCCTATATTCTCCCAGAGAGTCCCACTTCTCTCCCTATCTTACACATTTATGACAAAATTTCATAATTATTGGATTGCGTTCCTTGTTTTATTCACTTGGTAGTTCCTGCTATAAGATACATATATTTTGGAACTGGCTCCCTGATGTGACTAGCACAGCCTGGGTTTATTTATTTGTTTATTTTTTTCGGTACTGGGGATTGAACTCAGGGGCATTCTGCCTCCGAGC
This sequence comes from Graphiurus murinus, assembly GCA_004027655.1. Classification (NCBI taxonomy): domain Eukaryota; kingdom Metazoa; phylum Chordata; class Mammalia; order Rodentia; family Gliridae; genus Graphiurus; species Graphiurus murinus. The sequence goes on along the minus strand of PVLC010007881.1, from coordinate 58,896 downwards.
TATACCCCCAGCCCTATTTTTTTATTCTTTATTTTGAAACAGGGTCTCACACTAAGTTGTAGAGTGCCTCACTAGGTAGCTGAGGCTGGCCGCGAACCCGGATCCTCCAAGTCTCAGCCTCCTAAATGCTGGGATTACAAGCATGCGCCACCATGCCCGGCACAACCTGGGTTTAGAGTGGCAGTCCTTACGGTATGTCAAAAGATATAAAACAGAATGAATGAATGAATGAATGAATGAATGCATGCCCTAGTAGGAAGATTGGGCCTTAGAAAGAAATGTGCACGGTCAGGACATACAAAGTTTAGCATAAAATTTAAAAAATGTTAAATGCCTGTTACTGATAAATGTATTCTGTGAAGATCTTTGAAAGCAGAGCTCTTCTTTCTTTCCCTCTGCTAAATTAAAAGTGACTAGTTGAATTTTTATTTGAGGGTATAGCAATCCTCTTGTATTAAGAACATTGTAATTTTTTTCTTGTGGCACTGAAGATTGAATCCAGGGGAGTTCTGCCTCTGAGCTACACCCCCAGTCCTGTTTTATTTTTTATTTTGAAATATAGAAGTACAGTGTTGCTTATTTTTTATATTATTTTATTTTTTTGCAGTACTGGGGATTGAACTCAGGGGCATTCTACCTCTGAGCTACACCCCCAGCCCTATTTTTTATTCTTTATTTTGAAACAGGGTCTCACTAAGTTGCGGAATGCCTCACTAGGTAGCTGAGACTGGCCTTGAACCCGGATCCTCCGGTCTCAGCCTCCCAAATGCTGGGATTACAAGCGTGCCCCACCAAGCCCAGCTCAGTGTTGCTTATTAACACAAACATTCTTTAGAATATTCACCACTTCTAAAGAAAAAAAAAAAAAAAAAGAATATCCACCACTTCTTCTGTGTTTTATTTTACTGACAGATTGGGACGTCACATTATCACCCATTTAACTTCATACAAATTCTTTAGCTGCATTACTAGTCAAAAGAAATAAACCTAGATTTTAACATCAACTAGTATTATTAGGTTATCAAACATAAGAGCCTAAAAATATCTAAATGTTACAAAAGTCAAGCTATCTTACTCCAGCAATGTTTATTATCTGTTCTAACATAATTTTAGAAAGAAAATATAGGCCTTATCAACAGGTAAAAGGGAAATAAATATCTTATCTGGAACAACTGTGATGTGATTTCTAGTTGAAGGTTCTACTTGATTATCTTCTTCAGGTGTCTTTTCTCTGAAGCCTGTGAATACTTCCTAATCCGAGTCCACTGTAGCCTTTTTGAGAGTATTCTCACTAGAGGGCAGCATTTGACCAAATGTCCAAATAGAAGGTTTCCTGGTGAACTGGGAATATCCATGCAGATCACTTTAATAACTCAGTTAGCAGCCTTACATGGATTTCTAATTCGATTTGTTGGGCTGGGACCCAATTTGGTTTGATAAGCCTTTAGAAAAGAATTTTAGGGATTTATTCCACTAATAAATATGAATTGTTTTTAGATAGGTATTATATCAGGTTTGTGAAAGTCATGCTTACCCTAGAGCTTTTATTACCTAGCCTTTTAAATGCACATAAATTATTATGTTAAATTATTTATTACTGTAACCGAATAAAACAGGAGTGGAGTTACTTCTTGAGCAGCCCTGTTTTTCTAACCTCTCCAATGGCATCTATTTCCCAGTGTGTCTTGTCTGAATTATTTCACTTGAAATTCTGTTTCAGCCTGGCCTGCAGAAGTGTTGCAGATGACTGCCAGAGAAGCTGGTGGAGGACTGTCCTGTGGAGGATGCCCTTCCACTGAGCTGGGCCTTGGGGATAGCGATACTTTCCACCTCCTGGATAGCATGTCCAAAGGCTGAGGGTTAGGACCCCCAATAGATACCCTTATCTTTGATTCGGGGTGGAGCAAGAGAGTAAGGAGTAAGTCACTGCTTGGTTATTATCATTATTCTAACAGCCTTGGGGGGATGGGTGGGTAAAAGCTCTCCTCTTTTTTCCCAATAAAGAGTTGAATGTATAGCAGAGATATCTGAGGCGTTAGTCAGCTTTTCATTACTGTAACAAATCTTTGGGATAACAAACAAACTCACAAAGAGATAAGACCTATTTTGACTAACAGTTTTTGAGGTTCTAGTTCATGATTGGTGGGCAAATTGCTTTTAGGTCTTGGTTTAGGGGTCAGCACATCATGGCGGAAGAGTGTACTAGAGCAAAACTGTGCACCTTGTGGCTGGGAAGCCAAAAAAGAAGGAAGAGGAAGGGGCTAGGATCCCAATATCCCTTTCAAGGGAATGCCTACAATGACTGGAACACCTCACACTAGGCTGCCATTTTTTAAAGTTTCCACCACCTCACAATAGCACCAATATGGGGATCAAACCTTTAATGCACGGGCTTTTGGGGAACAGTTAAAATCCAAACTATAGCATCTGGGATATACAGTCCTTTATGAAATTTGGATATGCAAGTTAATTACCAATGATATCCCACTATTTGTTAACGGGAGCATTGCTGTTGAAGCCAGTGTTGGAAAAGAATGGCGCTACCTTAAATAGCTATTTAAATAGTCTTTCCTTTTTGTACTATGACTTTGTCACTCAAAGAAACTATTCACATAGTCTCAGAAGAAATTTACATCCACAAACATGCACACATAGGGACATGGTTACATATGTGTATATTGTGCGATTGATTTCTATTTTTAAGTCTTGGTATAAATTTGTTTTGGTGGCAACATATTTTCTAGGTGAAAGTGATAACTGTATTTGGGTCCTTACAGCATTGAAAGAGACATTTATCCTATTCTAATTTATATTTAGATAAATTATCAAAAAGCAGCTTTAAGAAAATGCTCTTTTGAGGTGTTATACTGGGCTTTTAATGACCGTGTAAGCAGAATAGAACTTCTGGAACATGGTGGTTGTCAGACATGGTAATTTAGGAACAAATACTTTTCTCAGAAAGGTCAGAGAGAATCTGAAAGCAGAAATATGACTGCCCAAGGTGTGCAAACAGAATTTTTCATTTTGTGTTCTTCAGACCTTCCTGTCCATATTCAATAATAACTATCAGAGCATACCCAATTTCTTCTTCCTGTTAGGATATCAATTTAGGAGATTTTTGACCACTTTCATTTCATTTTGTGTGCTTCTAAGGGTTTGATTAATTAGCATACTTTTACAAAAATGTGTAATTTAAACAGTATATCCAGTTGCTCTAGGGCCAATCCCATTTTATTCGGTATTCAGAAATATTTGAGGTTAATATTTACATATTTTTCAGAATTAGAATTAAATCCTCTAGTAAAGAACATTCTCTGTTTCTTCTAAAAAATCAAATGGAAATAATATATCCAATTAGATTTGGTGAATAATAACTCTTAGATGTAAGTAACTGGCCAAATGCTAACTTCCCATTCAGATTGACATGGTTTTAATGAATGTTTTTGGCAGTCTCAGAGAATTGGAGGAACTGGGAAACCAAAGTGATCCATGTCCATTTTCAGTGTTTAAAGTCTATTTTTGACACTCCCAACTGCTTTCTCTGCCTTTCTGTCCAGATACTATATGTCTGTGGACAAAGCGAGATACAGAAGTTGGAGGGCAGATAGAGAATAACAAATCACCCCAAGCCTTTGTTTGTTCTTGGAATAAACATGTATTGAATCTTGCTCCATGACAGATACAGTGCCAGCCACTGGAAATACAGAGACAAATAGGACATAGTCCCTGCCTTCAAAAAGCTCATAGTCAAGTACAGATAATAAAAAAAGATCGATTACTATGGTTCACTGTGGCTGTGGCATATGCTTTGATAGGAGATATTGCCTGTGTATTATGGAAAGTTGGTGAATGGTTATCTAATCTCTAAGGATTGGGGAAGGCTTACCTGATAAAAGAATGCCAGAAGAAACTGATGGGAATCAGAAGGAAGAGAGTGAGTGCAGGGGAGAAGGAAGTTTCCGAACAGGGGACAGCATGTGCAACATAAAGGCAGTAGGAGACAGGATTGCAGGATTGGGAATATAAATGATCATTTGTTTGGAGCAAAGATTGTGTGGAACTGTGGAGACTGAAGAGTTAGGCAGGGGCTGCATCGTGCAGGGCTTTTAAAAAGACTTTAACGTCATTTTCCATTTCTATACCTGCCCCTGTTATCACCACATGGAGTAGTAATTTAGGCTCCCAACACATCACTGTGGAGAAAGATTATTGGGGGCCATAAATTTAGCCTAACGGATCTAAGAGAAAAGAAAGCAATGGAGGGGGGAGGGCTTAGAACTAATATTTGGAGTAATGGTTAAAAGTATCAAATCTGCCTGGGTTAAAATCTCAGCCCTCTCACTTACTAGCTGAGTCACCTTGGGAAAGTTATTTACCGTCTTGATACCCCAGCATCCTCATTTGTAAAATGAGGATAAAAGTAATCCCACCTTCATAGGATTATCAAGAGTATTGAATGAGTTTTTGTTTATAAAGTGATTCGAACTGTGACATTAATTGGCATGCTAATAAATATGCTGATAAATAAAATATTGATTGTTCACCGTGAGCCAGGTGTTTTTCATAATGTCACTTCAGTTTGGTCTTTAGTTCTGTGTGTATCTGTTATTCACCTGTGTTCACAGATTTAAACAACTGAAGTTAAAAAAAGAGTTGGTAAGTGGCTGAGAAGCACTTGGAGATAAACCCAGTCCTAGCCTAGGCTGTCGTGGTTCTTTTTCGGGGACAGGAACAGATAAATGTCACATCCAACACAGTGACTCTGGTCTACTCACGGTAACTCTGCATAGCAGGATTATGATTCATGCTTTTAAGGCAAGAAACAAAACAGGAGGAACTGCTACTTAACAAATGATGAAGAAACGTTCCCAAGGATTTGCAGTTGTTAAGTGGCAAACCCAGGATTCAAGCTCAGGCTGAGCAACCTCCAAAGTAAAGATAGTGTTCTTTCCTCTAGTCATCTCACCTCAAATGAGGGCGGAGACCATTCCAGGAGGCTCTGGTGATTGGGCTGTGTATGTCATGGCAGGTACCAGTAAGGACAGTGGTTTGGCTGGAGGTGTGTGTCTCTGTAGAGAGATATGGAAGACTGAGCTTGAGAGATGCTCTGGCATTTAAAGCAAGACTCAACTATTAATGACCTTTGACAACCCAAGGCACTTTGGCATAAGTAAGAGGGTGTTTTCAGCTGCAAGGTGATTTCTCCAAGTCACTTTGATTCTTTTTCTGCTGCCTGTCCTATGCTTGTTTCAAATCTCCTTAAAATGCCTTTCTTGTTTTTTTTTTTTTTGCTTGGTTTAAGGGGAGCTACCAGATTTAGCAAATAAAAACACAGGGCACCAGCTAAATTAGAATTTCAGATAACTAACATGCAATTTTTTAGTATGTCTCTTGCAGTTACACATGTACTCATATCTAGGAGGCCCATAGAAAGGCACATTTCTCAGCCATGGAGCTGGGACAACTTTGGTGACAGCTTAATACACTTCCATCAACATATTCCGGAGAAGGCTCCCTAGCAAATGGTGCTATTTTCTGCCCTATGCTTGGTCACCCAGAAAAATTTCTGCCAGCCAGACTTTATTTCATCTAAATTCATAGCTACATGTCTGGTGATCAATTAGAAAAGGGGATACAGAATAAAAACTGACTTTAAAGATTTTATGCCAACAATTGTCAATAGACATGCGACCTTGTAATGCAGCATCCGTTCCTCATTTGGCTTTGTTAGCTACCAGGAGGTCTGACAAATAGGCATCCTTGCATGCACTAGGCCTACTCTTGAGACCTCTCCTTGGTTGCTCCCCCACCCCCATCTGATCATGGCACACCACCTTCAATGTGGGCTTGTTGCCAGGAGAGCAGATGGCTGGGAACCTTGGCATGCCAGGAAACCATTAGGTTCATCAGTGTGAGCAACAGGGGGTAAGTTTCTATCTGCGAATGTGGAACTAACAGCCCTGCAGGGCAAGGGGCAGAAGCCCTCTTGCTCCACAGCTGACCTTTCAATCCCAGGTATGGTCTCTGCAGAGCTGCAAGTTTAGAGCGCGGCAGGGAGGAAAGGCCTCCGGAGAGACTGAGCAGGAGAGGAAGGGGCTGCTGAAATTCACAAAATGCTTCATTTCTAGTTGGCTGGAGGGCACCTGGGGCCAGGGCACTGCTTGTGGGTGACAGCGAGTGGATTCAGCAGGAGCCTGCTTTCCATTTCTGGTGAGTAATCGCCTGTTGAGAAGCTGCACAGCCGCCAAAGGACAGGCGGTGCTCTAGTTTCTTACACTGAGAATTACAGTGTTTCCCCCAAACTCAATATCCTTGGCATTTGTCAGTCCAACAGACACAGAGAGTTAAGGTGAAAACAGCTGCCCTTGTACCGGTGGTGAAGCTAGGAGAAGGCAGCAGAGAAAGGGTTAAAAACTTACTAGAATGGCATATAGGTGTCCACTTTGTCTTCTTTTAACCTTTAATTTTTCTGCATAAAATACTTGATAATTAGAAAAAAAAACCTCAAATACTATAGAAATATACAAGGAAAATGGCTATCTCTTGTAGCCCATGTGCCTAAAGATCCTTACTGTTAATAATTTGTTATATATGCATGCAAATATTTTCCTTGAATAGCAGGTGCCTACTTTGAAATCATAGTTTTATTTTGAGCAAACAATGTAGTTTTCTCCCTCTTCATGGATGTATTCTCAGTGAGGTATAAGTCAATGAAAATATTTATATTTGATGATAAATAACCTGCCAGACTCAAATCTTTTCTTCACTTCTAATATCGATGAAATTGTTGAGCTCTCCTATTAACCAGGCTTAACGGTCACATTATCAGTTTCATGCCATTCAGTGTAAATGGCTTCTTATTTATAGATATTAATATTGTGGTTGATGAACCACTCAGTTGTCTGCATGAGTAATCTCCATGGATCTTCTTCCTATCCGGTCTCTATTGTTGACGTTGTTCAGATTTTCTTGTGATGGCCCATTGCTCTGGTACTGACTTCTTTTCTGATTTCTGACCCATTTATTAAAATACATGCTGATATAAGTACGTGGATATTTCACATGCATCTCAAATCCTAAACGTCCCCATCTGAGCCCCAAACCATTAACATAAATGTACTGTCTTCTATCTGATCATCCATATCAGAAATCTGTTCTTCTTTGCTCTCTTTCTTTTTTGTAGCCTATATATCCAATCAAATGCCAAATGGATTTATTGCCTAAATGTTTCTCAATTCTTTATTTTCAAAGACATCCATACTACCATACAACCCAAGTTCAGCTCCTGAAAATAGACCAGCTACTTTTTGCCAGTTCAGTAAAAAACGTTTTGCTATAGCCAGGTGAAACAGTGCTGTCCAAGTACCCAGTTCTTTGTGGCTCGGCCTAACCCAGTAGCAGAATTGAGGGATCATGGGGGGATGTATAGACCATTTTCTCCAGGAAAGATTCAAAATGCCTTTCCTTTCAGCTGAGAATTTGATAAGATACATTCCTTGAGAAATAGCTGCAGCACAGTTGGTAGATAATGTCACATAAATAGTTATGTCTTCTTAAATAGACAATGAAGCAGGGGCTGAGGTTGAGATTCCCTGTAGAAGATGATCAAGGAAGTCTGCCTGAAGGAAGGGGTATCTCTGCTTTAAGATGTACCCAGAGAGTATGTGTCGATAGGCCAGGATTTCAACTCAGAAAGGAGTTTTGAATCTGTTCTAATGTCGAAACCAACATGTGTTCAAGGGCCCATATAATAATGCTAATCTAGACAAATTTTGCTACTTGTCTAGATTAGCATTACTATTACTTTACTATTACCTGCTTTACTAATAGATTTAACTAGATACCTGACTTCACTTTAAAACAAAACCCTGAAATAGCTGTAGTGTGCTCAGCATTAGCAATCCTGTCCTGGAGTGTCAAAACCTCCAAGGTAAACTAGGATGAAATGTGAACAGAGGCAAGTGAATAATGTTGTTTGGTGCTTGAGATTATTGTTTATGAATCCGTTAAGAGCTGGGCCAGTGCTATGAAGTGTAATGCCTATAGGTTTAGAATAGATATTTTGTAACTATCCTGTATGACAACTGGGACCCATGACCTAAATACAAAAACTTGTCTTTCTTTTCTCTCAATACCGATAGACAGTGATGGTTGTGGTGGCAGAGTAAGTCTTAATTCCTTCTGCTTAAATACCCCATATTGTATTTTTCTCATCTGAGAAACAGGTATTGGAAAAGAACACTATTTCCAATGGTTATCAAATAATTGGGAAGTGTGCTGATGATAGGCTATCATGAAAACAGATTTTTCTTTTTTGGCACTGGGGATTGAATCCAGGGCCTTACACATGCTAGGTAAGTGCTCTACCATTGAGCTACAGCCCAAGCCCTAAAAACAAATTTTTGAAAAAGTCAAGGATCAGAACCATCTGATAGCCTCATATGAATAATCTCATTATTCTCCAGAGTTAATATTTGGTTTTGAGTAGATTTTGGTCTTCAAAATCACATTATCTGGGTGTGGTAGTGCACGCTTATAATCCCAGCATTGGGGAGGCTGAGATCGGAGGATCTGGGTTGAGGCCAGCCTCAGCTACTTGGTGAGACCCTGTTTCAAAATAAAGAATAAAATATAGGGCTGGGGGGTATAACTTGGAGGTAGAATGCCCCTGAGTTCAATCCCCAGTACTGAAAAAAAAAAAAAAAAAAGAAAAATCACATTATCTGGAATGGTGATCCTGGAGTGGGACAGTTGTGCATGAGAAAAAATAAACCCCACTGATTGTGTTCTGACCATTGTCAATTGAAAATCCTGAGGTCAGCAAGAACTAGCCAGCTTCCTTGTTGCATCTTCCCACAGACTTTGCATTTCCAGGGTTTGACAATAGCTCTGTAATGGTGAGAAGCAGGAAATACCCATTATGCAAGTCACCCAAAACACAGAATCAAGAAGATAGAAAGATGATCTTTCTTTAAAGGAAACTGAGTCAGTGTTAAGCATCCAAATTTCTATTGCTCTACTTTTATAAATGAGGAAGCTACCCAGTCTCCTGGTCATTTGGTATTGGACTGTGACTGGCCTGAGGACAGATACACATTTGTCTTTGTGTTCTTCACCGTATTAGACATAAGTTGATGTTCTATAAACTTTGGGAGAATGGATGGTGGAAATCAGGGCATGCTCTTTCAAAGGTACAACAGAGACATAGCTTTGCAATCAGCAACCCCTAGGAGTCAGGGAATCACTGATGAACAGAGGGACTCTATCACCTCTATGATGAAAAAATAAATGCAACTTAGTCTAAAGACACAAATTCTCATTTAAAATAAAAAAAGCTAACAGAGGTAGCAATCAATTTGCGTTAGGTTGGCACTGTATTAATTTCTACCAAGGTTCCATCAGTGGGATAAGAGGGAACATGATGGGTTAGCCACAAGTCCCTAAGTAATGAGGCTGACCTGTATATCTATACTTTGGCTTTACAAAGACTGTGGAAATAATGAGTCATCCAAAACCAAAGCAAAACAATTTGCAATATTTAATTTCATCCTATCAGCTTCTTCCTTACTGATTGCACTTCTAAGTAGAACAAATACTCTTATACAAAGAGTTTTTTCATGTATTTGACAAAAGAATTGGAGTTCTAACTAGACCCAACTTGAAAAGGGAAGTTGGAAGGAAACCTCAGACTGATATGGAACAGAAAATACAGGAAATTTGAAAACATCTCAGAGTAGAGAAGAAAGATGTGGGGGACCACTTTCATTTTGCACCTGGGACAGTAAAGTGACGTTACCTGGAACAGCACATTTTGACAGTCTGCCATAGGTAAGCAGACTGAATCCATCATATACTTTTGCTTTTGTTCTTTCAGGTCAAATCTGCCTTTTCTTAAACCTCGGTATTTCAGGTTGTGAAAACATAAAATGGATTTTTGAAGGAAAAATGCTTATTTGGTTTGTCACTTGTTTAGGTCCTTGAACTTTCTGTAGGAGCAGAGTCTGAATACATACAAACCACCAACTGGGTTTCTGACTTGGGAGGATGTAGGAGACAAATCTTTTGTTTCATTGCATCATAAAAATTCTCCTTACTTAGTCATTGTAGTCAGTATTCATTATCCTTTATGAAAGTATAACTCTAAAGAAGACTTTTCTTTATATTTCTTTTAAAATATTTGCTTTGTAGTACAAAGAATCCTTGCCAATACCAGTGCTTCATTTATCATAAAATTTAATATTGTAGTTTATCATAAAATTTAATATTGTAGTTTTTTTTTAAAAGCTTTATCAAGATTCTGGTCATTTAACGTGCAATGATAATGATACCAGGTCCAGAACTGTTTGGGTGCAGAGTCAATGCCAAGCAATTTTTTTGCAGAATAAAGAGTGTCCCTTGATTATTTGAGGCTCAATCTAAGTGGTGATTGTAACTATGTTTTCTGGGGTTACTTGTTGGATTAATGCTTTTTAAATTTATACATATTTTATAGAAAGAAAATAGCATATGAAAGTCTTTCCTAAATCCCAGCTAAACTCCAGCCATTTGCTTCTACTCTGAAGGCAAGGCAAAACCCAAGTGGATTTTAGCTTTAGCAAGACAAAATCTGGTTAGAGGCAATAAAGAAGCCCCCAGTGAAATCTATTAAATTCTGGACTGGGCGACTGGAGGAGGAGGTGATGTGATGGTGGTGGTGAATATCCTGTACAGAATGGATCTGAAAAACTGCCCAAATTCCTTCTTCAGAATGGCATCAATCAGAACTTGACTGTACGCAGGGCTGAAAATAGATGGCTATGAAGACCTCCTGTATCTCCCTGCGATGGTGTCTGTTCACTTCTTTCTGGAAATCCCAGGCCTTTGGAGGACAGGTAGTACCTGTCCACATGCAGGGTCCACGTGCCAGGTGTAGGGTGGAGCCTGCAGGCCGCCTCACTCTGTGCTGGCCTCTGGTCCCCGGATGCCCAGCAGTCTCAGGTAGCCCAACACTCTGGCTCTTCCACTGTCCCTGAGATCTCAGGGGAGGGGACGTTTGCTGTTGCCAGTGTGTTGTTGCTTAAAGATATCCCAGGATTTAAGTGTAATCCTCAAGAGGATGTTAAACACACAGCGTTAAGTCCAGCAGTGAAGGGAGGCAGCAGGATTGATGCTCACTTTTATTAAAGGGGCTCTCTTACTCAAAGAAAGGAAGAAGAGAGACCACCAAGAACCAAGTATGGTTAAATAAGAGTTACTGCACAGGCGGCTTGCCAAGAAGAGTTAGAGAAATATCAGGAAATAACACTGGGAGTGAGGGGAGCAGGGCACATAATTAACAGCTCAGGTTTGTGATGCCACAGTTAATGTGGTCCTCTGGGGCCTCTTTTCTCTAGAACTCTTGGGTTGGATTTTGCACACGATGTGTCATTTCAGGAATACAAGCTAATGTACAGATTAGAGTGTCCTGACACACCATTAGATACTATAATGAGCAATAACATCTAGTGACTGGGCTGAAGTAGCAGACTTGTGGGTGTGATGTGTGGAAAGATATTCATATTTCATTAAAATAAGTTTCTAAATGGCTAGGGTGGAAGGAATGAGCCTATATTGGTCCAAATGATCCTGGAACGGGGGTGAGAAAAGTAATATAGACAAGAAAGTTTAAGATTCTGCAATTTGAAAGATGAAGGAGTGACACCAACTCATCATTGATTCCTGGAAAAAGAGGACTAGTTAAATAAATTTCAGATGGATGAGAAGTTTTAACACCAAGTTCCTAATTCCAAGAAATGAAAATAGAGGTAGCTTTTTAAAGAGGTAATTTTTATAAATTCATGGATGGCAGGTTTGTGAAAGCTAATAAAAGAAAATATTGATGTTTGTGGAGATTATTCATAAACTCAGGACTGATGTTGGTTGGATAGTCTTTATCCCTCTGAATCAGACTTTTTTTCTGGCCATAGTCTGAGCTTTGTTTTTTAAGTAAAAAATATGGTTCTTCTCATTTTGTTTAGTTGATGAACTACTACTCCTGCTTCACAACCCATCTCAGTTTGCCTTTGTGAAACTGATTTTCCTTATTTCCTGTGTAGTTGTCCATCCTTCCTTTCCCTCAAATACCTTCCCAGGTAAAAGTAGCTGTGATGGTATGCACATTCTTATCATCCATTTACCTCTCTCTCCTCTCCCTTGCTTGACTGTGGGGCCCCATCTGCCCCACAGTGTGTTCTAGAAAAGAAGCCCAGTCCTTCTAACGTTTTCTGAAGCTAAAGAGCTAAAATTCTCTTTTGAAATTAAAAAAATTTCAGCTCTCTTTAATTCAATATATCACTTATGTTTTCTGCTGAATAAAATTACCACCTAGAGAACCCATTTGTTATCATTTTGATTAGGAAGAAATGAAACCTCAGTGATTTATTTACTTAGGGCTTCTGTAAAAGATTTCAAATGATCTGTCAAGTTGTTTCTCTCTCCTCTTTGAAAACTCTTCCTTGAGAACCTAGGTGGAATTATGCCACTCCCTTTTCCAATTATTAGGGGCTCCCCATTACTGGTAAGGTCAAACTCTTTGGCATGACATTCAAGGTGGGTAGGGCATGGCTCCCACTTGCTTTTGACACTCGTCTCCCACCACCTTCTCTGCTATCACTGCTTTGGAGGTGTCGGTTCTCTCAAAGTCTCTTGCCTTCATTACCTTCCTGGTCTGTCTTCTTCTACCTTTCCTTAAAACTAACTGCTAAAACCACCTCAACTGTCTCCCATATCCTTCAGCTCCAGTGCTAACTGCATTTATCTTTCTTATTTCTTAAATGACTTTTGTGTTTTCTTCCTCACCAGACTAAGTTCACTGAGCCTTTGAAACCCCTAGAATAGGACCAAGTTTGCAAACAATACGTTCGTGGCTTTTCATCTCCTGCCCTTGAGATATCTGTCAAAGATGTGGGACCAAGGGTTCCGAGCACTGAGAAGAAGAGGTTAAAAATACTAGCTTGGAAACAGACTGAATATCTTTCTATTTCATTTTCCCTCAAGAGTGAAGGTGAAGCAGATGGAAGCGTCTGTATTTAAAGGATGCTTCCATAAATTATTCTGTATAAAAGACACCTAGGAGCCCACTCAGTCCTGAGAACTCCAGACATTCTGCCTTTGTTTTCATTGATTTTTCAGTTATCTTGTCACAGTCTGGCACAAAATAATGCTAATTGGTTGAGGCCTATCTAAGGACACCTTATTAAGAAACTCAAAAAGGATCTGGGAAGGCACAAAGGTGCCGCCCAAGGCCTTAGGAAAGGGAGAGATAAAGTATGACACGTCTGTCAGGGAGATGGTTGAACCAGCTCTTACGCACATGATAAGGAAACACAGGACAATATTTCTCTTCCAGGAGGATCCAGCTTCTTGCTTCTGCCTCCCACGGTCAATATTCAAGCAACTCTCTTAAGTAAGGAAATACATAGCATTTCCCATGTGCCTGCTACCCTACCAGGGGCTGGAAAAGCCATCTCTATCATCAGGGCCCTTGCGTCCAGTAGAGGGAGCAGATGTGTGAAGTTACCACGCAGTGTAGTGAATTCAGTGATTTGAGAGAAGCACAGAGCAAATAAGGGCACCCACCTCTGGCCAGTTGGGTCTGAGGAGGCTTCATGCAAACCCTGGAATCGTGTCTTGGAGGATAAGTAGCTGCTCACTTAGTCCCTGTGGAAGGATTCTAGCAGCCCATGCAAAGTGGCAGTAGAGTGAAATTTGCTTGCAGCAGGTACGACATTTTCCAGTGCGTAAACTCTGGACTCCAACTCCTTTCACTGGGGAGTTACTGGGTTGGATGTGACTACGGATCTAATTATAGCATAATTCTATATCTTTCAAAGTAGCTAAGCTGCTTTGTACCCTTTCTTTCCAAGGGGCCGCCCTCTCCTAACCAGTGTTAGAGCTTTCCTAGGTGTCCCCACTCCTACTGATCAGCATTCTTGTAAGCAGAAGTGGGCTGTCATATAGACATCTGATTTGCTCACTAAGCATTTTCTCTACTGCCCCTGGGCAAGCCCTACCCCTCCATGGGCAGTGCCACATTGCTAGAGAGAGAATGGTGTTGCAGCTATGTGAGGCTAGCCTGCTTGAGACCCATTCTGGTCCAGTTCCAGGAAATTTTGTGAGTTGCTTTCATTCTGTAGGTGCTCTAGCTAGATCACTAGCACTGCACACTTGAGGGGCATCCTGGGGAACTTTTGATTGGTGCTGGGGACTTTGATCCAGGTATTCAGCTGTGACTCTTGCAAACTCTAAGCCCCTTTGAATAGGGAGAGTCTGCATTAAAGAATTAAAGTTGTTTAGTGTCCAAACAGAAGTAGGAAAGAGATACAAGAGAAAAAGGGTAGGAGAGGTGCCTAATAGGTTAGTGTATTTCCTCATTGCGATGTCTCATTTTCTTTGTTTCTAAACGTCCCCCCCCCCTTTTTTTTTATCTGTTCAGCAAATCAGTACCAAAACTAGTTAAAGCAGAAAGGGTCTTTTGTCTTTTTCTTTTCACGTTTGTTTAAAACGTTTCTGTTTATGTCTGAATAACACCATTTCACAGGGGTCTAGCAATAATAATCTGGCATATCTGGAATAAATTTTGACTCATGGAGAAGTGCCCTCATACATTTGTTGATGAATTGTTCCTGATGTTTTGAGTGAGCAAACTCTTAGTGGGCTGGGTGTGTGCTCATTGGGTGTGGCTATGAGTTCTATAACCACCTGCACATCCTGCAAGTCTGGCTTCATTTGTGAAGTGAGTGGGCAACCAGATTCTCAGAGTAGCAGGGCTAGAAATGACAAGGAATACTACATCTGATCTCGCAGGTAGGGCACCGCAAAACTCTAGGGGGAGCCATTCACACGTGTGATGCAAGCAGTGCCCACCAGGGTTAATTAAACTGCAATCTTCTCTTTCTCATAGTCGAAGAGTTCTTGGGCCACCTTTCAAGTCACATCTTCCCTGGCTTTTATTTTCTCCATCCTTCTTCATCCATTCCTGGGGCCAGTTGGGCTCTTACATGTTTGTACTTGGCTGTTGGCATTATATAGTGTCATATTCGTCAGGATAGGCGAGGTTATGCAGCAGTAACCAACCTCCTCGGAATCTCAGAGGTGTAAATAACAAAGGTTTATTTCTTTCTCACTCTCTGGGTCCATTATTAAAGCCAAGTTATCCTCAGAGCCGGGCTGCGAGTGACACCCATTATTCCAGGTAGAGGACAAGGCGAATCACACGATTTCTTTGAAAGCTTCAGTTTGCATTTTATTGGTCAAAGAAGTTTACTTGACTTGAAGGGAGGGCAAAGAAACCTAACCTTATCATGTGTTCCAAAAGAGGAACCCCAGATCGTGTGTGACAGCCCTCGTGACTGCCACAGGTGTCGTGGAGAGAAAGGTTGGGATCATGGATTTTGAGCTCAGTGAGACAGAAATTCGAATCCTGCTTCTGCTTCTTATTTGATGTTTAGCAGCTCATCAGCATGTCAAGTAATCTCTCTGTGCCCCCCTCTTCCTTTATAATAGCATTTTCTTGGTGGCAATGGTGATACAGTGACAGTTATATAATAGGAGACCCAACACATTTCTTTTGTCTCCTCCTACCCCACTCTCCACCTGGAGTCCCCCATCATCCTAATACTTTGTACCAGTCTGCTGACTAAAGGGAGAAACTGCCCCTGTCTTCCAGCCAACAAACAAGAAAGCCCTGGTGACATTTGCCAGAGCTCATGAAAATAACTATTAGGAAGGCAAACTGTGCTTAGAAAAATATTAATTGGACTTTAAGCTCATTAGGAATTAAAAACAGCAACAAAAATTTCACCTTTAGCATACAGGGAGAAAACTCCTTGAGAGCCACATAGCTCCCCCCTAAAATGCACAGCAGCTGACCCTCCGTCAATGCCCAGAGGATCCTCTTTGCCTGGCTACAGAGGGTCGGGATAACCTAGCAGATGCGAGTGACTTCAGGATACCTTTCATGCTTGGCAGGCGTCCCCATTTTATTTATGATATCAAAGCTGCAACGCTGTGTTCTCTTCTGCCTAAGACATAAAAGAGATTCAGAAGTCATCCAAATCATCTTGTAATTAATGTTACCACGCACGCCCAGGACATTAAAATGTTAACAGTGTTAGAATCGTGTGCTTTGGAATACCGAGTGAGGGCTTTATTAGAGAGAAATGCTCAGCAGATGTCATCCACCCTAATTGAGGACATCAGGGTGCCTGCTGCTTGTTCTTATCAGTGCTGCAGAGTGTTTTTTTTTTTTTTTAATTTATTCATTTTCTTTACTGCTAGAATCTGCTCTCATTATTAGACTATCTTGTCACTCATTTGCATTTCAAGTGCTGGGACTGGGGTTGGGGGGGGATAGCAGCTATCTGCCTTAGAAGAACACTTCAAGGGTTACTCTATCAAATAGCAGCACAGTAGCACAGTGAATCTGACATCTGGGTTATCTTATTCCCAGATGCTCTGTGGTGTCATTAGCAGGATTAATCTTAGCTTTAATTTCATAATGATTCTTATTCTAATATATGTGAATGAACACAAAGTCTCTTGACTCATTATCACCAATTTACCCAAGATATGTAATCAGGCTCTTACATTCACCAACATTTATTTTTGCTAATACATTTAAAATTGTAGATTAAGCAAATACAGTTAGTTCCAGCTGAGTGAATGCCTACCGAGGTAGCACTGTAGTATTTATGTTTTAATTAAGTACATTAATGGTGTTGTTTTAAAATATGTACTGACCAAAAATGTGTTTGTGGGGAATAGTGCAGTCGTTGTTTGAGCAGCGTCCAGCTGTAAAATTAGTCACAGCAGCATTGCATTAGAAGCCATTACCCACTTCTTTTGCAAATTATTGAAATTCCCTCTGCTAATTATGTTTTTAACCTTTATAAACAAGATGGAGGTACATAGCCTCCATTCCAAACAACTCTGCTCCCCTAAGGAAACAGAACAGCAAGTCCTTAATGGTGAGTATAATTGTAATAAGCCTTGTTGTTTTCATCCCCATTCAAGGTTAACGTGTCACATCAAATATTGTCACTTGTAGCTGATGATCCAGAGTAGGCACCAGACCATTTCCCCTCCCGTTTGACACTACGATTAGTAATATGCTGGAGGGGGAGGGGCAGGAGAAGAGAAGACAACGCAATGGCAAATTCCAAATCCCTCTTTACTTACTTCAACACTGGACTAACTTTTCTCATTTACCAGATGTTGTCACCCAGCAGCATGTAGTGCTTTATTATTGATGGATAAAATGTTCAAACATTTAAAGAAATGAAAGTCAGCTTTGCATTTTTAATTAATTAATTAAAAGTACTGTAAATGCCAGCTTGTTAATTGCTTTGCACCTGCAAGCCAACACAGGTTTGGTGCACTCTTTCTTTGAATATTAAATTTTTTCTCGCATGTCTTTATAATGCTTGGGAAGTCTCTCCAGCAAACATATTAGTAAAGAGTAAATATTGAATCTTAGACAAAACTCATGGCTTCATCTTTCACTGTACCCAGAATAGGATTTAAAGGAGGATTTAGATTTCCAAGGCTTCTAATTAAGTAGTGATAATCAGGCTTTCTGCTGAGGGTCACTTCCTGGGAGTAATTTGAGTTATTAAAATGCATGTTTTTGTTTGTTCTGCTTTGCGAGCTAAAACTGATCCCTTTTAATATAGCAGCAAATATGCAAATTGGTGTTTCATTATATTGTGCAATTTATGGCAATCTTCTCTAATTTACTGAAAGGTCAGGAGCCTGACCTTGTCATTCAAATTTTTTTTCCTGGTAAAGCTAAACTAATTATGTGGATTTTTTTTTTAATTTTATGAAACTCTGAAAGTGTGCAGCATGGTAAAGAATGTGACAAATTTAACTTTCACTTAGCTCTCATATTTATCAAGCTGGCCTTCAGTTTTGTGCAGATCCCAGCAGCAAAGAGTAGGTGATTTCAACTGCGACTTAGGAGTCAGCTGGTTTTAAGTAGTACACAGAAAAAAGATAGAATGTGAAAAAAATTCTACCCCAGATAAATGTGGCAACTGGAATAGCCTAGCTTCACTGAAATAATTAGCATGTGCATGCCGTAGACTGTCATTGGCCAGAATATGTTAAAAAGAGTTATCATAGGTTGAATAGCAAGTTTTCTGTTTTAGACTCAGCAAATCTTTTTTGTATTACTTTTGTTCTTTATGGATGCCAAATATGCTTTCCTGTTTTTTTCTCATTGCTTTGTAAAGTTTTCAAATTGGGCCAGGAGAATTTTCATCTCAAATATTTAAAACCCATTGGCAGCAAAAGCAGGTACCAGTGAGCCATTCACTTTTAACTTTTTGGCTGTGGTTCTCATATTTTAGTCTGCTAAGAATTATCTGGACTTTTTTGTTAAAATTAGATTCTGGTGTCCTTCTCTTTCAAAATTCTGATTCAATAGGCCTAAGATCATCTTCTAGTAGTCTATATTTTTACTACTACTGTTTGTTCTCTATATTTTGGAAAGAGTCTGGAGACATTTGACTTTCTTCCATCCAATACCCTCATTTGCCCATTCACTCATCAAAATTATGATTGATAACTTTTTGAATAAACACAGACTATGTGTCACAAGTAATTACATCATTATCATTATCATTTTATTTTTATTATTTGGGGTGCTGGGAGCAGAACCCAGGATCTCACACATGCTAGGCAAGCACTTTACTGCTGAGCTACATCCCTAGTCCTTTTTGTTTTTTTTGAGACAGGGTCTTGCTAAGTTGCCCAGGCCATCCTCAAATTTGGGATCCTCCTGCCTCAACATCCTGATCTGCTGGGATTACAGGCATGCACCATCATGCCTGGCTTGTAATTGTCTCTCTTAAGGAGATGCCTAGAAAAACAAGTGAATAAATAGATATAGGACAGCATTAAATGTACTACAATAAAGTTATGAATGAAATGCTGTGGGAACAGAGGAGATAGAAATAATTCTAATGGGGAATATTTAACAAAGGAGAGAGTATTTAAACAGCATGTCAAAGGATGAGAATTTCCTACCAGGAGGAGTAGGTAGGAGAAAGACATTGATGATCAGGGAGGAACTTGGACAACGTTCACAGATGAGAACAACACAAGGTGTCTTCAGGGCAGAGTACAGCCTAATGTGACCACAGCATGTGTTATGTCATGGATTGGTAGCAGGTGCAAGGCTAGAAAAATATACTGAGGTTGGAATGTCTCAAAGCTGAGAAGTTGGGCTATGATTTGGTGGGCAGTGGTATGTCAATGTAAATGTTAATGTGAGATGTTTATCTGCTTAAGTTTGCATGTGGCAATAATCTGGAGGGACACAATGGGAAGGCAAGCAGGTGTGTTTGGAGGCTGCTCACAGTCCACAGAAAGATACTGATGTCCTTCACTAAGATAATGGGAATGGAAATGCTGGTCAAAAGACCAGCACAACTGGTTATAAGTTGGAGTGGAGAGAAGGGGAGGTGAAGGGAAGAGTAAGAGAAAGGGAATTTGATGCCAGAGTTTCCAGTGGAATGACTGGGTAGTAGTGATGATGTCATCAACCCAGACAGGAAATATAGGAAAAGAAGCATAATTAGTAGAAATAAAGATTTTTGTCGTCAGGCTTGCTACTCAAAGTGTATTTGAGGTCCACCAATATCAGGAACTCCAGGAGACTTATGAGAAATGCAAAAACTCTTGAAATATGGCACCCCCAAAATAGGTACAATTTTTACTTTTTATTTATCTGTTAAAAAGTAAATTTCAATTTTTCAAATTAAAAAAATGTAGAGTCTGAGAGCTCCATCCAAGGCCCACTGAATCAGAATTTGCATTTTGAAGTCATCTCAGATGATTCCTATGCACATGAAAATCAGAGAAGCACTGATGCTGAACATATAAAATCTGTTGCTGGGACTCTTTTGAAGGGCTCTATGTGCAGAAATGTTCTGAGCTTATATACATTTGAGAACACATCCATAAAACTTCTTATGGAGAGTCAAAAGTTCAATTCAAATTAGCTTATTACAGGCTCTGGGATGTTCTTTAGTAATGGAAACTTTCTGGTTTTGCTTTAATCAACATTTCCAAAATGCATATCATCACAGGGCTAGTTGTGTTCCCCTGAATGATACATTCACGTTCTTAACTCCCATTTCCTGTGAATGTGGCCTTATTTGGAATTAGGGTGTTTGAAGACGTAGTCAAGTTAAAATGAAGTCATGCTGGATTAGGGTGGGCACTAAATCCAATGAATGGTGTATTTATAAGTGAAAGAAGAGGGAGCTTCTTTCACTTATAAAGTGAGAGGAGAGGGTCATATTATGACAGAAGCAGAGATTGGAGTCATGAAGCTACAAGGCCAGGAACACCACGTTTTATTGGCAACCACTAGATGCTAGGAAGAGGCAGGGAAGGACTCTCCCCTGGGGCCTTCAGAGGATAGTTTGTCTTGCTGACACCTTGATTTTGGACTTCTAGCCTCCAGAACTGTGAAAGAATAAATTTCTTTTGTTTTAAACCACCAGTGTGTTGTGATAGCCCTAGGAAACTAATACACATGGGAACCTTTAAAACAACCAACCAGCCAAACAAACAAATTAACATTCAGAGAACCACTGGGTGAGAAAATATTCATTTAGAATAGATATGAAATGAGGTGCCTGTGGTCTATGCAGGTGGAGGTGTCAAACAGGCTTTGGAAATTGAATGTAGATATCAGAAGACAGGCCCAGGATAGAGGAGAGATATTAGATAGCACAGCATACAATAGGTAGCTTAGCCCATTAAGTCCCACGTTTTCAACCCTGCAAATATTTCAACAAAATTGACACAGGTGCATTAAAATAGGTTTAAATCATAATCTAGAGCTTATATATTATGCTAATTATTATTATCATATTATATGCTATATCCTATATTCAAGTTTTTATAAGTGTTCCACATCTGTGATGATGGGACAATATAGGTTAAGCCTTGAGAATTCATGTAGATGACCAGGGAGACTTTAAAGAAAAGGAGAATATTTATATTTGTGAGAAGACTGAGAGTCAGAGAAAGAGAATTTAGGAGACCAAAGAGAAGAGACCAAAGGAAAGGGTCTTGACTTAGTAATTAGGAAGCCAACCATGATCTTTAAAAGAGCAGTTTGAGAGACTTGATGGTGGAGTAGAAGCAAATTTGCAGAGTCAAGTTTTGAGCGAGGGGCTTCCATTTAAAGAAGGCAAAGTAAAAGCATTTTCAGCCATTAATCTTCCTTGAAATCTATTTGAAATAAAAACATAATAAAAATAAAGAATAAAACTTCATATTTGATGAGATATACCCCTACTGTGAATAATATAACATCTGGCCAGTTCTAAGAACTTGAGACTAAAACTGAAGGTAGATACTGAGAACCTAGAAGTCTCCCCTAATTTCATCAGAATCTGATTTCTTTAAATGTAGATTTTTTTTTTCTTTTTGGTGCTGGGGATTGAACCCAAGGACATTCTGCCTCTGTGCTGCACTCTCACAGTCCTTTTTATTATTATTATTATTATTATTATTATTATTATTATTATTATTATTATTTTATTTTGAGACAGGATGTCTCTAAGCTGCTGAGGGTCTCACTAAGTTGCTGAAGTTGGTCTCAAATCTGGAGTCCTCCTGTCTCAGCCTCCCAAGTACTGGAATTACAGGGGTGCACCACTGTGCTCAGCTCATGTTTCAGTACTGTATAGATGTGGGTCAGAGAAGTGGGCATGTCCTTATGCAGACCCAGTTGTCAATCATAGAACAACAGGAGGCGCAATTGAAGGGGAACCGTGGGGAGGCTCCACCTTTGTGATCTGCAGTGCATCTCAGCCTCCTGCGTACAGGGCAGATATCAAGAAGAGAGGAAACCCCGGTCTTCAGCTCGTGACACGCCGAACACAACACAAATACACATTTTACCTGACGGGTGTTGGGAATGCACTCTCAGTGTAAATTTGGTGAGAAGTTTTTTGAGATAATACACCCGTTTTGAAGTTTTGAAGCAGGAGGCTGCACCTCCTCATTGCTGTTTTCAAGAAAATTTCCACCTCAGACAGAATTGCCTGGAAAAACACAAATAACCAAAAGGAAACAACAAGAGGAGAGAATAGGCAAAAGGCAGATGACATGTATAAATCAGAAGAGGGCTTATCCCAGGATTTTGAGGAAAGTGTCAAAGAGCCCTCAAGAGTTTTATGATCTTTCTGTGGGGGGAGGGAAGCTTAAAAAAGAGGAAAAACTCAGAAGGTAGAGAAGACAATAGAACAAATGAAGAACAGATTGACAAAGTTCTGTAAAGAAGTGAGAGAAATGATGGGGAAACATAAAACCAATGCGAGATGAAAGACTCGTAAAACCAGATAGGAAAAAAAAAAAAAAAAGATGAAAATAATTGACAACAAGGTGAAAATGCAATGATTAGAAAATAATCCGAAATCAATCAAATTTTTAAAAAATCAGTGAAATAATAAAAATGAATAGAGTTTTAATTATTTCATTCCTTACCTTTGAGTCATTGATCTACTTTGAAGTAATTTTTATACAGAATTAGGTTAAGGTTTAACTTCATTATTTTGCATTTGAGTACACAGTTTTCCTGTAACTGTTTGTTAAAGAGACTGTCTCTAACAGTGTTGGTAGCACACACCTGTAATCCCATTTCTCGGAAGGCTGAGACAGGAGGATCACTGGTTCCAGGCCAGCCTCAGCAACTTAGTGAAACCTAGTTTCAAAATAAAAAAATAAAAAGGGCTGGGGGTGTACCTTGGGGGAAAATGCTCCTGAGTTCAATTTATAGTACCAAAAAAAAAAAAAACCCACAAAAAAGCAAAAACTAACTATCCTTTCCCCCTGAATGGTGTTAGCTGGTGTTAGTACCCTCATCAAAAATCATTGGACCATATATATGTGAGGGTTTATTTCCAGGCTCTCTATTCTAGTTCATTGGTCTTTATGTGTCTCTTTATGCCACCAAAGACACAGGTAACAAAAGAAAAAAATTGGACAAGCTGGACTTTATAAAGGTTTAAACATTTTGCACATCAAAAGGCACTATCAGTAGAGAAAAAGGCAACCCACAGGATGGGGGGAAAGTTTTGCAAATAATATCCCCGATAAAGCATTAATATACTTAATATATAGAGAACTCTTAGAACTTAACAACAAAAAACTTAATAATTCAATTAAAAATGGATAAAGGGCTTGAATAGACATTTCTTCAAATAAGATATACAAATGGCCAATAAGTACATGAAAAGATACCTAACATCACCAATCAATTTGAAAATGCATATCAAAGTTACCACCTCACACCCATTAGGATGGCAAGTATGAAAAACAAAACAACAAAAAGTGTTAGTGAGGATGTGGAAAAATTAGACCACTTGTACACTATTCATGGGAATGTCAAATGGTACAGCTGCTATGGAAAACACTATGGCAATTCCTAAAAAAGTAAACATAGAATTACCACATGATCTAGTAATTCCAATTATGGGTGTAAACCAAAAAGAACTGAGAGCAGAGTCTTGAAGAGATATTTGTACACACAATCATAGTAGTACTATTCATAATAGCTAAAACATAGAATGAGCACATCTATCAACAGATAAAGACATAAGTAAAATGTGGTATGTATATATAATAAACTGCTACTCAGCCATAAAAAGGAAGGACATTTAGATACATGCTACAACACAGATGAGCCTTGAGGATATTGTACTAAGTTAAATAAGTCAGACACAAAGGACAGGCATTCTACAATTCTCCTTATGTCATGCACAGAGAGTAGCCAAAAATCATAGAAACAGAAAGTAGAATGGTGGTTCCCAGGTGGTTGGGGGAATTTGGGAATTGAGGGCAAATGGGGAATTATTGTTTAGTAGGCATAGAGTTTCAGTTTTACAGGATGAAAAGAATTATAGAAATGAATGTAGTGATGGTTGCATTTAGTAGTGCTGAAATATACAGTTAAACATGGTTAAGATGGTAAGTTTTATGTTGTATTTTTTTTTTTGTGGTACTGGGGATTCAACTCAGGGGCATTCTACCTTCGAGCTATACCCCCAGCCCTATTTTTTTATTATTTATTTTGAAACTGGGTCTCACTAAGTTTGCGGAGGGCCTCACTAGTTAGCTGAGGCTGGCCGTGAACCCGGATCCTCCTGTCTCAGCCTCCCAAATGCTGGGATTACAAGCATGCGCCACCATGGCTGGCTTTGTGTTTTGTGTTGTGTGTTTTGCCACAATAAAATATTGAACAAAGGGAAGAAAGAAAAGGTGACAGACAAGGGTGACAGGAACACCTAAGAGGTATGCAACTGATGTTTATAGAGAATGGAATAGACCAATGGAACCATAAAACATTTATAGATTAATAGTGGAAATTTTTCTGAAATAAAGATTCCACTAGGAAGATCACAATAGCACACTGATCCAGAAAAAGTCTATGATAATCAAGTCACACTTTAAGGCATGTTTGCTGGACTCATTGAGTCTCATTGATAAAGATAATCTTATGGACATCCAGGTAGGAAAAGAAGGGTAGAAAGAGAAAGTTCCTAGGCTCAAGAACAAAGTAAGGAGTGAAGACAAGTTCAACGGACCTCATTTGTGAGTTTCTGTTTTTGAAGACACTTTGATGGTTGCATGTAGATTTTCACAACTCCTCCAGAGCCAGTGGAATATGCGAGGAAGCAGAGGCAGAGAAGAGAGAAGGAACTGGGACAATTCCCAGCCCCAAGGAAAAAAAGAATTAAGAAAAACTGCCTTTTTTCTAAGCATGACATTTCTTTGGGGGGAAGAATTGATTGTAGATTTTGAAACTATTTTTATGATATTTTCTTCTGGGGGTCAGTCAAAAATGCTACTTTTCTAAGACTTTGAGAAATTGTTAGTGGATTGCTTGACATTCTCTCCTGATATACTTATAGATGTCAATATTTACAGAATGGGGAATATGCTAATCCATAATTTTTTTTCAATTTTTATTCAACATTAAATACTTAAGCATATTCAGAATCAATATTTAGATTGTGATTAATGTTGATTTTGTTAATCTTTTTTTTTTTTTTTTTTTGCGGTACTGGGGATTGAACTCAGGGGCATTCTATCTCCGAGCTACACCCCCAGCCCTACTTTTTATTCTTTATTTTGAAACCGAGTCTCACTAAGTTGCGGAGTGCCTCACTAGGTAGCTGAGGCTGGCCGCGAACCCGGATCCTCTGGTCTCAGCCTCCCGAATGCTGGGATTACAAGCGTGCGCCACCACGCCCGGCTTGATTTTGTTAATCTTTAGGAAATAGGTGATTTATATTACAGATCACAGGGTTTAGTAAGAAAATGAATTCACCCTTTAAGACTTTTAGTTTTAGTTTTGAATTTTAACATTTTTGCTTGTTTACTCTTGGTTATTTTGAATACCTTGCAGAATTGTCAAACACTTATTACTTTAAAATACATTTCTTCTTTAAGGTGTTGGGGATTGAATACAGGGGTATTCGACTTCTGAGCTACATTCCCAACCCTTTTGTTGTTGTTGTTTTGTTTCGAAACAGGGTCTTGCTAGGTTTCTGAGGGTTTCACTAAGTTGATGAGACTGGCCTCGAACTTGGGATCTTCCTGTCTCAACCTCCTAAGTACTTGAATTACAGGTATGTACTACCACACATGGCTTAAATGCCTTTTGTTGAAGTGTTTCTCATTTCTTTTTTCTTTCTTTTTTTTTTTTTTTTTGGTACTGGGGATTGAACCTAGGGACATTCTATCTCTGAGCTATACCCCCAGCCCAATTTTTTTATTCTTTATTTTGAAACAGGGTCTCACTAAGTTGCGGAGGGCCTCACTATGTAGCTGAGGCTGGTTGCAAACCCACAATCCTCCTGTCTCAGCCTCCCAAGTACTAGGATTACAAGTGTGTGCCACCATGCCCAGCCTAAGTGGTTCCCATTTCTCCTAGAAGTCGTATCTTAATGGTAGGAGGGAGCTGGCATTTTGATCAATGCTGGAGACACCATGAATTCATTCATTCCTTTCAGTCCTCCTTTAGGTATAGAATTATTCTTTTGCAGTGTCTTTATCCTTTCAGGGTTTCCCTTAACAGTTTTCATAACCAAAATTTTCTTGGCATGAAAATACCATTGATGTGAGTTGGTAAAGAAAAAGAGGTAGCCAATGACCACATGCTATTTGAATTTCCATTTAGAACTACATGGAGAATAAGAGAGAAGTCTGGAATCCTGTGGAATACATCATAAATGCTATCTGCTCCAAGCTATTTTAATATACTGCAGCCTCACAAGCCCTACATTATGGTTTAGATATAGAATTTCCCCTGGAAGAACTCGTGTATTGGCAAAAGTGTTCAGAGGTGGTACCATGGAATCATGGGGATTCTAATCTCATTAGTGGGTAAGTCTATTGATGGGTTAATGGATTTACTAGGTGGTAATGTAGGCATGCAGGCTGTGGTTGAAGAAGGTAGGTCACTGGGGGTGTAGCCTTGGGGATTATATATATATATATGTATAATCTCTGTCTCTTGTGTCTGCTCCCCTACTCCACACTCTCTCTGCTTCCTGCCACCTGCCCTGTGCTCTGCAGATGTGATTTGGTCTGACATGGACCAAAACCTCTGAAATCTCCAGAACTGTGAGCAAACAGATCTTCTTTTCCTCTAAGTTGTGGTCATCAGATATTTGGGGTCTTAGCAGTGAGAATATTGACTGAAACACTCCCTTAAGCTGATGACCTTCTAGTGGTATTCTGCTCTATAGAGGTGAGGATGTCCTTGAACCATTGTCTCAAAACTAATGACTTTGAGCTTAATTGGCTGAGTCTTTGACAAAAATTTTTATTGGAGAAGACAGTCTGCCAAGTGATAGACCTTATGTTCATCTTTTCCTTCCCTTTCTGAGAGAGTTAGTTTCCCCTGCCCAGTGGACAACTGCCCTCCCTGATTTGGGCTTTCTTTGAACAATTTGATAGGGGAAGGCAGTGTATGTGTGAGCATATATTCATATTAGTCCATCAAATAATGAAACCCACACTCAAAACTTGGCACCCAAGGTCTAATCCCCTGGGAAAAATGTGATTTAATGTTATCATGTGGATTTAAAAATTCTTTTGAGCATAACAAAGCTACAGTTTGTGTTAGTGGCTATCTTCTACCCACTAGCCGGGGCTGCTAAGGCAAGTGATGGGTATTGAGACAGCTCTCAGCCTTCCTTTGAACTGTGTGGGTTACTCATGCAGTTTCTTGGATCTCTAACAATGCCAAAGGGCCATAAAAGCCCTCGTCACAGGGGATTTACTAGAAAGAAAAGGAAATAACCCCATAGTGACTCTTAGGTACAAGGTCCTTACCATTCTGTGGGTCTTTCATCAGAATGGAGGGAGGGGGTCAATTTTCATTATCTCGGTGAATGGTATTTGCCTTGATTCTTCTCTTGCCCTCATCCTGTATATCATGACATCCTCCTGTTTAAACTTCTAGTAGTTTCCAATTTCAGAATCAGGTAAAAGTTCCTTCCCATTTCCTTCACTGGCTTGCATAATCTAACCCCTGCTCCCTCTCTCTTAACACACACTGACCACACTGGTTTCCTTTTGATGTCGCGGACATACCAACCTGTCATTCTGGAGTGCTGTCTCTCCTCAGCATTCTGTGCTGTTTCTCTCTCCTGAAAATGGTCTTCACTTCTGCGTGGATGAGATCTTCTCACTTTTCAAAGCTCAATTTAATTTGCCTTTGTTTATTGCTTTCCTCTCTTAAGTGGCTGTACCTTACTCCTTAAATTCTCTACTCAACCATATGTTTCTTTTTTACATTTAAAAATATTTATAATTATTTTAGTTTATTCATTTTCTTTTTTTCTCTCTCCCTATTAGAGTAGGAGCATTTCAAGAGCAAGAATCCAGTATGCTTTGTCCTGGTCACTGGTGTAGCCCCAGAACTTTGCCCAACAAATAATGCACACATGCAACAAGCATTTGTTTGGATGAACATTTCAATCCATTCTTGCAGCCCATGTGTGCTTGCAGAATGCTTGACTGCTGTTATACACACACACACACACACACACACACACACACACACACACATACCCCACACACATTCATGCATGTATGTGTGCATGAAACCGTGCACACATTATACTTCCTTTTCATTTAAGATTTTTAAAGAAAGCCACTATATTTGGGGATATTTTCAGAATTCTTTGAAATGGAATTGGTCAAATAAATATCAACAAGATTAAAAAAGTGAAAGTCTGTAATATGCTGTGTAACTCTAAAAGGTGTCCTGTTCTCCTATGAGTTTCACTTGTTTATGAAAGTTCAGAACAATCCAATCACAAACCAATTGGACCACAGACTTCAGTGAGTGTCTGTCACTTCTGGCAACACCATGATCATCACAGTGATCAACACAGTGTCAGCTACTGGAAATTAGTAAATAAGCATAAAATGGATATTTGATGAGGACTGTAAGCAATAGCCATCAATTGAAAAATGACCTAGCTGTGGTTTATGTCTAAGAAAACAAGAAGGTATACCTACTTGAAATATCTCTTCCACTCGGAGAGACTGTTATGGGAAAAGAGTTGGAATGAAAATATAAACTAGGTGATTGAAATATTTTTAATGCTTTTATTGGTGCATTGTAATTATACATCATAGTGAGGTTTAAAGTCATACAAACATGTATAGATATAGCCATATTTAAACTGTTTCCTTTATAAGTTATCCTTTTTCCCCTCTCTACCTCCCTCTCCCAATCCCTTTCCACTATTCTACTGGTCTCTCTATTCTACTGGTCTCTCTATTCTACTGGTCTCTCTCCTCATTTAACTTAGGTCCCTTTTGTTTCCTATATTTTCTCTAGTTTTCAAATGTGAGAGAAAACATGACCCTTGATTTTCTGAGAGTGGCTGATCTCACTTAGCATAATACTTGCTACTTCCATCCATTTTCCTGCAAATGACATTTTAAAAAAGTGACTTTGGAATAGTACACTTGCCTTTCAGTCTCTTCAGAAGGATTTATTTTTCTTGTTCTCTATACATTGTTTTTTTCTACCACTTTTTGCTATTCCCGGTAGAAAAGGTTCAGACCAAGGGGTTCAAAACCAGGATTGCACTGGGACACTGGGGGAAGGTCAGGAAAGAGAGAAAAGAAAGAAAAATCAAAGGGAGAGGGGGGTTCTTGAGTATCCACTCAAGACTCCTGGACATCCATCCAAGACTAACTTTGACAGAAATATGGACTCATCCAATCAATAAAGAAATGTTCTAGCTACCTCTCAGAGTCTAGGGGAGCTTGGATTAGCTTGCACTAGGATATTTTCTTCCTGGCAATGGGCTAAGCTGTACTGCCTGCCTTCCTAGATATTTTATTTGGGGGGGGGGTGTTTGAATATATATAGGAGTTTCATCTAGAATCTCATTATCAGGAAATTTACCTTTAGAGTATAAACCTCTACACTGAGGTTTGGAAACTGATGGCCTTGGCCATTTTCCTTCATCACCAGGTATGCAGATGACATTATTTTATCCTTCTATTTTCCATCCTCTTAAAGTTGATTTAAGATCTTTTTTATGTTTGGTGAAAAAATACAAAGATTCTGGCAGGGTGTACCTAAACATAATGCAGATAATAAGTCTACTATTTAATTATAGCTGTTAATACAAAATTTGATGCTATCTCAGCTGGTACAATTAGTATTTAATCATTCTTTTAATCACAGTGATACTGCCTTTACTGCCTTTCTGCTTTGAAGATGTCAGCAGTCTCTTGTATTCATTTAGAATTTTATGAGTTGGGTGATTTGGCTTTAGAATTCTAAGGTTTTGAGGCTGTAAATACTTAGAGAAAACTATTTGCATTTCTGCAGACCATAGATGATTTCTAGTTTTTTTGGTCCTTGCTCTGTTTTGTACAGGTCAAGGATAAGAGCTTTGAGACCATCTGAGCCTTCAGCACAGGTCCATTAGCTGCATAACCTTGGACAAATCGTTAACCTGACTGTCCCTCAGCTTCTTCATCTGTAATTGGGGATAATAATACCTAACCACTAAGAGCATCAGATGAGAGGTGTTAAAGTGGCTCAAGAACCCATAAACTGTTAAATGAGTTACAGGTACATCATGATGGTTGTTATCTTTGTCCTCCCTAAGTTAGTACAATGTGGATGCTCAGATGGATTGAGGGTGATTTTTTGTTAGACTTGCCCTTGTTTAACAAAGTTTCCCATCATGATATTTCTTTAAGTGGTGAGCATTCCAAGGACTTTAAAATCTGGACTTTATTCACAAGAAACTTTAAAGAAATACAGTTATACAAACCAAGATACTCCTATAAGGAAACATAAAGTGATGCTTCTTCTTCATCTGTAGGTGATCAGCCTTTGTCCTAGAGATAACCTAATTTCATGCTTTTGGGAAAGGTAGGGTGGGAGATAGTAAGTATCTCTGATGGAAGAGAAAGATTGACACCAAAAAAAAAAAAAAAAAAGATTTGAGGTATCCTAGCAAGGTGGAACACAATGCCTTGTTACCATAGAAACCCCAATAAAATGCAACAATATTCGAACAGAAATGAAGGACTTGAATGTAAAGAATCACTGTTTAAGGGCAATCAGCAGAGAGAAGGACTGGAGAGCCACCTTAGAGATGTGAGGAGAGGCAGATGTGATTGGCATTTAAAGCCGTCCCTTTTTGAGATCTAGACTCCCAAGATAAGTGTTGCATGGTTGTAAGACCCTTTTCCCTGGTTACTATATTATCTTCTAAAATAGTTAAAATATTTGGCCTTAATATAGTACTGGCCAAAGCAGATGGGTTATTTTGTTTGGATTCTAGATAACATCTTTAAAGGATTAGGGGGTCACTTGTGGGTGGGAGCTAAGCTCCGGAATGAATATACTTCTCTCAATGAATCAAGATCAAATTTAATACATGTGATGACTAGAGAGGGTCAGTTGTTGCTCTGGGTAGCCTGAGACACAGGCCACACAGTGATGTTGGTCATATGGCTACTGTTGCTCTTCTTGAAGTTGTGGATGGAGCCATTTCCTACCATCTTTACTCTGGATCAACCCTGGTTTCTTGAAGCCACTCAACTTACTAAATCCACAGCCACCACCAGACATGTCATGCCTTTTCTGCAAATTGGGAAAAATTCTGGGCCAACCTACCTGACAGGTACATGAAGTTCTAAGCATAAGGTACCTTTGAGTAACTAAAGATACATTGTTAACTAAATAGTTACAATTCTGCCAAGGCTAGATTTCATCTCTCACTCACCCCTTCAGCCGGAATCCTTTGTGCAGTTCACAATATATATGACTGTATACATCAATTGTGAATGGAATAACTCCAACTTCATTTCTTCACCTCTGCATAGAGTAAGTGAGAACATCTTTATCCCTTTTTGGCTAAGAGTACTCCACTTTTTTTCCTTTCTAGGGAGAATGGGAAGCAGTATTTACATTTCCTTTAATTTTTTTTTTCATATCTTGAGAATCTATATTCTCTGTGCAAAAGCCCATTCATTTGGAGAAAAAAAAAATCTACAAGTTCCTCCTCCTATCAGACGAACTCAAGGCAGGATATTGTCCCTGACTTGTTTTGGGAAGTGACATTAATGGATATGGAGCTTGGAATGAGGAGGATGTGTCCCAGTGGAGACATGAAAAATGGTTCCACCTGATGGGATACAAGGATGAATGGTACATCCTTTCTTCAAGAACTTAGTGTTTATGACACCATAATGGGGATGATAATAGCTACTAGACATAGCTACGCTTTGTCTTGTGCCATATGTTATGCTACGCACCTATGTGTGTTGTGACAACAGATGAGGAAACCACACAAGAGTACATAAAGAGTATTTGGTAGCCGGGCGTGGTGGCGCATGCTTGTAATCCCAGCATTTGGGAGGCTGAGACCGGAGGATCCAGGTTCGAGGCCAGCCTCAGCTACCTAGTGAGGCGCTCCGCAACTTAGTGAGACCCGGTTTCAAAATAAAGAATAAAAAATAGGGCTGGGGGTGTAGCTCAGAGGTAGAATGCCCCTGAGTTCAATCCCCAGTACTGCAAAAAAAAAAAAAAAAAAAAAAAAAAAGAGTATTTGGTGAAGCTGATAGAATACAAACATCAAGAAGTAAAATCTTTCTTTATACCAGAGCCTAGAATTGTGCCTGGATATAATGCTTAATATATTTACTGAGTGAAGGAAGCTGGGATTGTAATGTAATTCTCTCAGACATATTGACAACGAACACTATGCAAACACTAGACAGCTAACCTTTACATTGTGCCTGGCTGAGGGCTTTACATGTATTAACTAATTACACTGTCAATATATGTCTTAGGTACTATGATCACTATTGTATAGATGGAAAAACTAGAGCATAGAAAGGTTAAGTAACTTGCCCAAGGCCGGGAGGTGGTGGAACTGGGGTTTGAATCAAGGTAGTCTGGTAAAAAATACTGTGCTTTTAATTAATAATCATTTGCACACAAATTTCCTTTATATTCTCAGCCTTTGGAGTATGTAGGAATCATTGTACCAGGTTATATACATAAAAATCATTGTATGCTAAGGAGAAGTTAGCCTTATGAGTTAACACTAGAATTTAACTCCTCATAATATGAAACTGCATCATGTCATTTAATTATCAGACACTTTGAGCTGGAAATATGCATGGCTTAGGGCTCTTGTTTTAAATTGACACATCATAATTGTACATATTTGTGGGGTATAATGTGAAGTTTCAGAGCATGCATGATAATGTATAGATTCAAATATATAATCAAATGTATAACAAAGTATAGTAATCAAATCAGAGGATCTTGCATATTTATCACATCATATTTATGATTTCTTTGTAGTAAGAACCTTGAAATCCTCTCTTCTATTTTGAAATATTCAATACAACATTGTTAATCATAGTCATCCTATGTGCGATGGAACACCAGAATTTATTCCTTCTATCTAAGTGTAACTCTGTATTCATTAACCAATCTTTCCCTATTGCCCTTTACCCACCCCATCCCAGCCTCTAGTAACTCCCTTTGATTCTCTGCTCCTAGAGATCAACCTCTTTAGAGTCCACGTGTAAATAAGATCATGTGGTATTTTTCTTTCTGAGCCTGACTAATTCCAACCAACATAATGATCTGTAGTTCCATCCATGTTGCCACAAAGGACAGAATTTCATTCTTTTTATGGCTAAATAGTATTCCATTGTGTATATATATATCACATTTGTCTACTCATCCATTGACAGATATAAATTAGGACTCCTGATTGAAAGTAACAGAAACCCACTGGGATTAGCTTAAACAAATGAAGTTACTTTTTTTCCTTCTGAAAGTTTAAAAATCAGGTTTATTAAGCTATAATTTATACACATCAACATTCTTTTTTTGTATAGATCTGTGTTTTGACAAACTCATGCAGTCACGTAACCCCCACATTTGGGATCTTATAAACTAGCGTAGAATTATTAAATTACAATTAAGTTTGAGATACAGTTGGTGTCAGATTATTTAACCAGGGAACATGATGGGGAAAGAGTGGGGCTTCTGAGCTTCGTCTGAGGCCAGGAAAGACCTGCCTGTGAAAGCAACCTCTGGTGGAGACCTAAGGGAAGAGTGCAAGGGATCTGGGTGGAGCTGGGGAGCCAGGGGGACAGAAGGAAGAACCTATGATAGGCTCCTGAGCAGGGCCAACAACCCCCAAATGCCAGTGGGGCTACAGTACAACAGAGGGTAGGTAGTGGAACAAGGCTAGAGGGTAGGAAGGAACCAGAGTTTCCAGGATTTTTAGGCAATGTTAAAGATTTTGGACTAGGTCCTAAGAGCCATGGGTGCAATGGGAAGATTTCAAGGAGAGGAGTGACATATCAGCTTCCTTCCTTCCTCCTTCCCGCCCTTCCTTTCCTCTGTTTCCTTCCTTCCTGTTTTCAAAATTACACTGAGTTTCTGTTCTGTTTTCAGGCCTATAAAAATTTCAAATATACATACTTTCAAAGTGTTCACCTAACATCCTCCTCTCTTAGCAGGGAGGGGCCTTCATTCCTTTAAAGGTTAAATATTGAGGCAGGTTGGCCTTTAGTTAAATAAGACCAATTGGGAAATTACTAGCACCAGATTCACAGCACCCTAATTTAACATTCAGTGGCCATCACCCTGACCTTGAGCAAGAACTCTCACAAAGCTTCCTCCTGGCAGAAGACACCACTTGTTTGGAGCAGGCTGCAGCCATGATCTGTATGTGGAGACCTGGCCATGCAGAGGCTGCATGAAGACTTCACGGGAGGAAGCTGGATTAGAGTTAGAAGCAGAAGCTCTGCTTCCCTGGCAGGACTCTGCTGGCTCTGATAAAGAAGGGGCTCTCACTCACTCACACCCCAGCCTCACTCTTACACTGTACTCAACCCGGAGTCCTTAACTGGGATTGGAAATGGATTAGTGAATGAGGGCTTGTTATAAAAGTGGTAGAGAATCTTCAAGCTGTGGGAGAGTTACTTCTACCAGTGGCTTTATTTAATTAATTAATTACTTTATTTATTTATTTTTGTGGCTCTGGGGATTGAACCCAGGGACATTCTACCTCCAAGCTACACCCTCAGCTCTATTTTATTTTTTGTTTTGAAACAGGGTCTCACTAAGTTGTGGAGGACCTCACTAAGTTGTTGAGGCTTGTCTGGAACCTGCATTCTTCCTGTTTCAGCCTCTCAATTACTAGGATTACAGTCATGTACCAGCACACCTGTGTCTACCAGTGGTTTTAAAAGTGAAATACAAGGTGCAGAAAGAATTGTTTTAATGGTGTTTGTCCTTGGAAAGCCTATTAAAAAATGTAAGTTCATTATGGAGAGGCTCTGTGATTTTCAAGGTATGAAAACTACCTCTGAGCTATACCCCTAACCCTGTTTTATTTCTTATTTTGAAATAGGTCTTGCTAAGTTGCTGAGGGCCTTGCTAAATTGCTGAGGCTGGCCTCAAACCTGAGCTCCTCCTGTTTCAGCTTTACAAGTACTGTGATTATAGATGTGTACCATCATGTCAAGAGGAGGCATTTTTAAAAATATTCTTCTTTCCCTACTCTCTAATTCTAGATTTTAATTGTTCTCATATTACTACCTTCCTTCCATAATACTCCAGGTAAAGAGAAGTTACTCTTTTCCCGTCAGAATCTTCTAGCTATGCCCACAACTTACCACACATCACTCTGGACCTACATACATAAATTATCTTCATTCTTTCCTGTATCCTCAGCTTTTCCTTTTTGGCTCTTTTCTTTTAAGTTTATAAGCATATTCAAATTTCTCCCAAATTCCAAGTGATATGTGTATGCATGAATATATCACATTGAATCTCACTATGATATATAATTACAATGCACCAAAAATTATAAAAAATACTACAATAATCCCTACCCCCCCCAAATGCCCAAATTTATCCCAAACTAGAAATACCTTTTTACTTGATGATCTCTTCCCCTCCAGTTGCTGCCATATTTGCTTCCTCCTTTTTGTTACTTTTCTTCCAGAATAGTCTGTCCTCATTGGCTCTGCTTCCTCACTCTCTTCTCCTGTGATCTGGATTCTGTCCCCTTCTCCCAATTCCACTGAAACCGCTCATGCTAAAGTCCTCAGGACCTCCCTCATGCCAAAATCTGACTTTCTGTTTCCTATCATCAACCTCCCCTACCTCAGTAGCATTGAACCTGAAAGATAGGTAACACTTAGCCAGGCAAAGGGGCGGGGGATAAGCAGGAGACCAGACACCTCAAGTGTCTTATTTAGGGTTTGCATTCCTGGTAACTACTGCACAGTAGATATGAATCAAATAGTTGTTAAAGAAATAAAATAAAAATCTCTATAGAAAATCTCAAGTGTTTCGATGTGGGATAAGTATATTTTACATGTAAACACTGAAAGAAGCAGTAATATTCTCTAGCAAAATAACAACAACAAAATCAATGGATGAACTTCAAGGCAGTTCTGGGACAATGTTGTTAGAGATCACTAGTGGGGAAAAAAGTAAAGCAACATCCAGTAACGAAGACAGACAGTTCAGTTGAGAAAAAGAAATAAACATCATGAAAACAATTCATCTTGTGGAAAATACCACCAGAAGTGAACACAAATTAACACACACACACACACACACACACACACACACACACACTCACACACACACACACGATACCTATTGCCCACCCAGGGGAGGAGGGGGAGATCAGTGGTAATATTTCAGTGTAGTTCATTTTATGATGTAGAACATGCTACAGTTCAGTGTGACCTGAAACATGACATAAAATCAATATAGTTAGCATCACCTATAATACTGATTTGAACAGAAAAGGATAATTAAATTGTCCCTGAAGCAACGATATCTTTCTAGATAAAAAAGGATGAATTATAAAGTGACTCTGCTCTACAAAAGAAGTCCCCCTTCCTAAAATGATTCATATCATATGCTCTTTATATAGTGAATTCTAAATAAAAATTCTGATAAATTTTTAACATGATTCTCCTTCCTTTGTGGATCCTCAATAGAGAAACCTGACAGTTATCATTCTTCAGTATCATTTGGGTTGGAGAATGGTGCTGAAGGGTAACAGAAAATGATTCATTATAAAGATTAGGATTGAGAGTCTGAGTGATAATTGAAAGTACTCATCTTCAAATTCATAATGTCCTTCTCTGAGACAGTTTCTAATGTTAGCAGAGTCAGAGGTAGTATGTAAGCCATTATACCATAATTTATAAATTAAGATCTTTTTATGCTGAGCTTTAATGTTGAGTTCTCTTTCCTCTTCATCAGACTCTACGGGCTCTAATTAAATGTCTTTCTAACATTACTCAACCGCAGTTAAATTTTACTTTTGTGAACTTCCTGGTATATTTCTTCCTGGTATATAGTCTATTCCCCTTGAATTAATGAAAAAAAAAAAAAGTTGGAAATTCGTGCTGTGACTTTCCCAGATTCTTCTAGGTGCCTCATAGAAAAGGCAGCAAAGTCCTCGCAAACAAGGAAGTTTTCCTACTGTAACTTCTGCGGTGTGTCCTTCTCAAGCCTGCGCCTTCTCACTCTGACCTTCTACAGAGCACAATGTGAGTTAATTCTTCCCTAAGATGATTTCTCTAGGGTAAGAAATTGAAACACGAATGCACCTGGGACCTGAGGCCCACTGCATGCCAAGCACAAACCCTTTAGTGGAGAGGTCTGGAACGTCCTGGGAGGAAAGACCAGGGTGCTGAGGGGGCACCAAGGGGCTTGGGGCCGCAGCTGTTACCAGCTGGCGTAGAACGACATTTACACGTAAGAACCCCTGCAGCGGTGTACACACACTGCCTGTCGGCTCACTCTCAGCTCTCCTGCTCATCCAGGTTTCTATCCTTCAATTGTTGGATGCCATGCTGCACTAGTGCAGGAAGTGGACCTTGTCAGGATGCCTGCATTGCTAGAAAGCAAGCAAGGAATTAAGGATTTTTCTTCTTGCTCATTCATATGCACATAATGCTGTGATTTGCCAAGGCTCAGGCTCCATTGCTCTGGGAGAGGCTCCCAGTGCAAACAGCTCCTCTCTGGCCTTTGGAGGCATTTGACTCTTGTTTCCTGGGCACCCCTGGAGGCTTCTTGCTCACTTCTCTGGGCTACTGAGTTATGATTCCTTTTCTCTTTTTGTTTTCTTTTGGTACTTGGGCATTCTACCTCTGAGCCACATCTCCAGCCCTTTTTATTTTGAAACAGGGGCTCACTAAGTTGCTGAGGCTGTCTTTGACCTTGTGATCCTCCTGTTTCAGCTTCCAGAGTACTGGAATTATAGGCATGTGCCACCATGCCCAGCCTGGGATCTGATCTCTTGATTGATGCCCACTTCAGGGTGACATTAATAGATCCCAGAAAGGGAGCATTTACAGCCGTATGCATTTGACAAGGCAATATGCCAACCAGTGGTGGTTCCTAGCAAGGATCAAGATAGGATCATTCATTCTGCAGCCTCACTCAAAGTGCGATGTTTTAGAGAAACCTAGTTATTCTGTTGTGATACTTTCTAGGAAGGTTTACTGCAATTCTTTCTGAGTGGAAATGATATTTATAAAGCATTGTGAAGTCTGTGCAGTGCCCTTCTGCTCTGCCTGAGCTTCAGTTCATTGATGTAGGTTTCTTGTGATGAGCATAGGCTCTACTCTTCCTCCCTGAATATATTCTCCTCTCTCTTCCTCTGCTCAGCGAGTATAACTTCCTGTATTGCACTGGAAGTCTTTGATGATTTAATTCACATGAAATACACCACACTACGGATGCTGCTTATAAGCCTGCATGTGAACTCTACATTACCAACCGAAGGTCACAGTGCAGCCCCAGGTGCAGCCTGCTGAAGCCTAATTCAGGGGAAACTCTCTTGAATGAATGGCTCAATTAGGCTCTCTGTAGGCACATACATTGTTTAGAGTGTGCTTCAGAAGTCTTATTCTAGTCCTGCTTACTCTGAGATGTTAATTTCACTTTCAGAGGGTGCAATGTGGCAGGATAGATTCATTCTAGCCAGAAAAGCACACATGACCAACAAGCTTTATTGTGTACCACTTCTGGCCAGCATGCAATACAAGACCAAATTCAATCCAGCATTCCTGTCTTCAGGAAGCTTGCTTCTACCTGCAGTTCTGAGAATAGCACCCACGAAATAGCCAAAGAGCAGGACAGCGATTAATTGTGCTGAATAGTATGCAACAGACTCCAAGAGCCACCTAAGTGTATAGATGAATGAGTCTGCTTGTATGAGCAATTACTGATTCCCTAAAAAATTACTGGGCAGTATCTCTACATGAGGGTCTCTGCTAGTTGCTGCATGAGACCGAGATACACATACAGTATGACTCTGTGCCTTCAGGGGGCTTACTAATGTGTTAGAGTGAACAAAGCAGGCACATTGGAAAGTGAATATTCCTTGCAGCACTTATTCGACTTCAAGTATTTTCAGGTCCAGGGAACATTTCTTTTCTTTCTTTTGTTCCAGCTTAAATTATCTTTTATTTTGAAATCAAAATAGCAGAGCAAAGTGGTTTGGCTGAAACAACCTTCAGGGAAAAGGAAAGCGGAGTCTTTATCAGTGAAAATAACAAATTCTCACATGTTAAGCCAGCACCTCCACCTCCCTCTGACAAAATAGAGAACACATTAGAGGAAGGAAGGGTGCCATCAAAAATCAGGGCTGGTGATGGGCAGCAGATTTACAGTAAAGGTCAACTTTCAAAGCTTCTATGATTACAGGAAAAAAGGGGGTAGCGTTCAAATTTAGAAATAATCATCAACAGATAAACTCCTCTTGACCCACTAGGATTCATACAAATCTTTGTTCTTTTCCTTGGGGGAAGAGGCAATCTGGGATGGGTGGATGGTTCTGTTCTCTCTGCCTCAGGGCAGAGAAGGTTTATGTTTCTTCTGCATTTGAAAGCAGGTTAGGGATGGGGTGGGAGCCTTCCTCTGCTCTTCCTCCTCAGAAATTTTCCTCCTCAGAGTGTAGTGACTGCACTGTATCTGTTCCTGCTACTGCAGGTCCATCTCAGTGAATGTCTGCTGGGCACTCAGCTGTCCTAGTCAGAATCCTAGGTGGCCTCCTTTACTCCCAACCCCTCTGACTTCCCATATAACCTTACCACTCCTTTAGCTGCAAGCTCCTGTCCCTTCCCTTCTTCTCCATTGAGACTGCCATATTTACTCCATATGTGAATCACTACAATTGCTTCCTAGTATGCCTCTCTGCCTAGGGTCTGGCTTCCCTTCCAATCTACTCTTGCCTCAACTTTAAAAAAGACAAAAAGGATCAGGTCATTTATTTCCTTGCTTACATTCCTTCAAAAGTTCCCCATTAGTGTGAAGATAAAATGGGGGCTTTTCAACATAGCACATTCTTCCTTTATTCAGCTCATGCTCTTTGGCCATTCTCAACTCTCATCTCTTATTTGCCAGCCACACTTAGTCCATGGTGCTTTCTCTTCCTGTAGGCTTTGGGTATGCTATTTTGCTTGAAAAGATCTTTCCTTTATCTTTTGTTTTTAACCTGGACCACCTTTGTCATTTCTTTCCTGATTTCCTTCATACAGTAAATGATTTCTTCATCCATGATCCCTAAACACTATTTATATGATGCAAGTAGAGCACTTTCATGTGGTGTCATGACATTTTTTTTGGTGTCACCTTTAGCAAACTAAGAATGTCTCGTTATCCTTTGTAAATCTTCATGATAGTTCCAAGCACATAGTAGATTTTCAATAAATATTAGTTGAATAATAAAAAATTAAAGAATATTAATTAAAATGACTAAAATAAAGTTTATGTTATTATATAATACCTTGTATGTTGTTAGTATTATATTTAAGCAAGTTTATTTAACAGAAATCAGGCACCAATTAGTGGTGGTTTGGAGCACCAAATGTGGTTCCAACTTATGTGATGACCACCTTTCTCCAAAGAGGTTATATGAATTCAATACACACACCTCCATCTACTGTCCCAGCTAAGGAATTTTCTCCACACATCTTTCATAGAAAGTCTTCTTATTTCTCTCATGATGTCTATAATTATATAAAAGGTTTTCCCCTCCCCAGTTTGAATCATTACCTTAGTTAGAAAATATTTCCTATAGGTTTATCTAGTATTTGTCTCCCTGTAATGTCAATCCATTGATTCCAGTTCTGGAGCTAACAGAAAGTCTAATGAAAAGAAACAACCTTTGCCACTTCCCAAGAACATCTTCATGTCCATTAACTATTCCTTGAGAAGTCTCCAGATATGTTTTTAGATCTGTCATTTTGGGTTTCTCTCATTCATTATAGCAGACTGGCACACTTATAAAATTGGTAAATGGCTTGATATTTGCATTTATAAGATAGCTTTTGAAGCTCAATAAACAAAGGCAGTTAACACCTTTGCATGCTATACTGCTTCCCAGTAAAGCATATGAGAAAGGTAAAGTGAGGTAGCCAATATGTCAGTTCCAATGCACTGCATGGAGTTGTGGAAAATTTACTGGAAAGGGCCTTTGAGATTCACCTTGTCCAATCTCCTCATAGTACAGATGGTGAAGCCGGGATCCAGAAAGATAAAGTGGCTTTAAAAGTATACACAGTTAGTTTATTCCCCCGACCTTTGTGTGTTTCTAGTTGGTATTTGAAGATGGGCAGGAGAGAGTTAGGGAGCTCACTGAAAGATGAAAGTGAAGTAATTATTTATCCTAATTAAAGGAGAATCTAAAACACTTGCTTAAAGCTTTTTCCAAGTAACTATTTATATAATTAATGCGGTTGCATTTTCTCCCTTTCTTCCAAGCCTCAGGGCTTGGCTTCTCTGACCCACAGCTGTATCTGCTGTGGACAGTCTTCTGTGTCTGGGTTATTGGGTAATGATTTGTATTTGCAAGGGAATGCTTGACTGGCGTAGGCTGAGTTAGTTCAGCTAGAGAAACTTGATAATGAAGCCAAGGTTGAGGGGTTTGGTCCCTGTGAGCTCCTTATCTTTGCTGTAATGCTCAGCTGCAGTGATACCCCTAATCCCCATTAGTCGTCTCCTATGTGTGGGCTTTTGAAAGCTGTGGGGTGCTTGGAGAGAGTGGGGAGGGATCGTTACCTCCAAATGCTCACCTGCAATGGAAAGTCACAGTGTAATAAATAACAATATTGATGGCGATAATTATTATAGTAACAAAGGCCCCATTCCGAATTTCATCACCTTGAGGGTTAGGATATCAATATATGAATGGGGGGCGCTGCATAAGCATTCAGTCCATTATACTGACTAATATGTTGTAGAGTCTGACTATGATTTGAACCTAACTCTGTCAGACTCCAGTGTTCACAGTTTAATTGAAGCACCCAGGTTTACCTGGATACTCGATTATGGATTGATTATCTCTGAGTTTCAACTTGTGTATGAATTTGCTCTTATTTTATTATTAGTGGTTTGACTGACATTATAACCTATTGCTTAAAAGCCTGGATTCCAAGACCAGAATTCCTGGTTTCAAATTCTAGGTCTATCATGTATGTGTTAACTCTGTGATCTAGAGAAAATTATTAGACCTCTTTGTGTCTTTTATCACACCTGTAAGATGGGAAAAATAATGGGCATACTTATTAGATGTGTTAGGGGGATTAAATTAGTTGATGCCAATAGAGGGTTTAGAATAATACCTCAAGGTGGGTATTGTTGCTGGATCACCTAAGAAGGAACTGGTAGCAGCATCTCAGCCTTTGAAAAATGTGGTTACTGACATTGGCTTATTCCAGGATCACTCCTAAACTACAAGTCTACATATTCATAGAGAACCAGAAGGCTGGACAGAAACCAAGAACTATGGGAGAATATGTATTGAAAACAAGCATGGATTCCCCCCACCCACAAAAGTGTATATTACATGATATGTACTTTATTTGTTATGATTACCTAAATAAAGCCTGCTTGGGAGCCATCAGACTGTAGTTGCATAGTCTCCTTTGCAATGGTCCATGAGACATCTGAGAAAGAGTCCCTGTTCTTGAGTAAAAGTCATTTGTAATTTCCCTCAAGGATTTTCTTGGGGATTTCTTTAGATTCCTTCCCTAACTCTACACATTAGAAACTAATCAAAGTCCTGTTGACATGTTGATTTAGACCTAGGGCCTGTATCAACAAGTATAATCCCCCTTTGGGATAAATTATTGAAGGCAAATACTTTGGATATAATTAGTATAGCACACATATTTGAAAAACAAATGGTGTTTGTATTTTGTTTTGGTTGAGTGATTATAGGCTCATAATAAGTTGCTTATTTGCAGGATTGTCCCTTAGTGGTTCCCCCCCCCCCCCAAATGCTTAAGGGAGAATAAGTTCTGGGTAGAAATACATTTCTGAGAGATGGAAAGTAATATTTAGTAGCTGCTGCATGTTGGACACTGTTCTAAGTGCTTTATATAGATTATTTTATTTATTTATTTTTTTGTGGTATTGGGGATTGAACCTAGGGGCATTCTACCTATGAGCTACACCCCCATCCCTTTTTATTTTTTGTATTGAAACAGGGTCTTATTAGGTGGCAGAGAGTCTTGCTAAGTTGCTGAGTCTGGTCTCGACCCTGTGATCCTCCTATCTCAGCCTCCCAAGTACTGGAATTACAGATATGTGCCACCACACCCAGTTTATAGAGGTTAAAGGACAACTGTGTAAGATGATTTTTAAAATCAGTTTTTTTCTTTACCAAAAAGAAACCAAGGCTTATGATCTCATGGTTAATACATCTGCTGCGTTGGGATTCCTACCAGCCTAACTCTTTCAAG
Source organism: Graphiurus murinus (assembly GCA_004027655.1). Taxonomy (NCBI): domain Eukaryota; kingdom Metazoa; phylum Chordata; class Mammalia; order Rodentia; family Gliridae; genus Graphiurus; species Graphiurus murinus. Next base: position 15,543 of record PVLC010007881.1, on the reverse strand, counting down.
TTTTCTTCGAAGTGTGGTATTGATGAATTGGAAGTTGCATTGGAGGCAGAGTTTTAAGGAATGTGGTCACTGGCAGGCTACCACTATCCAGAGCCAAGCAAGCATCAGGGCCTACTTACTTAGTCAAGTTTTCAAATTGCACCCTTCCTATGAATTGCCTCAGGCACTGGGCAACTAGGGATCTTGTTTTAACAGAATTTAAACTCTTTAATGGATTTTCCTCCCCATGCCCTGAGAATATTTCTGCTCTAAGAGATATCTCCCTTTTTAGGAGATATAACTTTTGTTGTTCTGTTCATAACAAAAGACCACAAGTAAATGTATTTCTAGTCTTATGAAGAAAAAATAAAGAGAAAAAAAGCAATTAGGCTCCATTATGTTTTGCACATCAGGCACCCTTCTAAACATGCTCTTCTTCATTCTGTTGTGACATGAATTTACAATTTTGCATGAACTGACTACCCTGGAAAAAAGTCCACGAAAGCACCATTGGTAGTGTTGATGATGTGTTTGTAAGCGGACATGCAATTCTGCTTGTCAAGCTCCTCATCCTGAAGGGTTGGCTGTGGATATGAAAGTGGGGGCCTTCCCCGTTCCTCCTTTTAATACATGGAGTTTGAATATTAGCATTTCAGGTGAAATCCAAGTTTCAGACTTGCAAATTTTTGTCATGAAATCAAAGGGAATAGAGAATTGTAAGAGCAGAGGGGGAGTGTGTGGGAGATAAGAGGACCTCTTAGTGTCAGTAGGATGGAAATCAACAGGATAATGAGGATTGCTAGAGTAAATAATTTCCATTTTATCCCCAATAAGAATATTCCCTCCCTCATCTTTCAAATTCCCTGCTCACCTCCTGTGCATCCAAAACAAATGATTATCTACTCTCCGTTCCTGAAACGAGCCCTGAAGTAGGTGTAGTTATGGAATTCTGAAGTGTTTCTCTCTGGGGTCCTCTATCCTAAGCTGGTAGACCACAGGCATTAACATGTATGCTGGCTTTATACATGTTTTGCAAAGCCCTATTTGTTTTTATCATTTGAATTTGTGAGTGTAGTAACACCTCCCAAAGTCTATTAGGTATTCTTATCTTGGGAATTCATAGACAACTCTGGAATTCTTGCAGAAAAACAAGAGATTCTGTATAATGTGTCCAGTTAAAGCTAGCAGAAACATAAAGTAAATGAATGGGCTGTAGATACTCCTCCATCTTAAATGACATTTCCTTTTTCCTTTCTCCCTTCACTAGTACAGATTCTGACACTTTCTCTGGCCCATATGACAGGGATGATCTTGCAACATTTTAAAAAATAACACTCCAAGTGGCATGGTTTTAGCCCTTCTGTAAATAAAAGACTGATCAAATGAATCAAGTGAGCTAAACCATGAAGAAACAAACAAACACACCCTCTTCATTGTCCTTGGTCTTAAGGTGTAATGATTTGGGTATCCAGATTGTATGCTACTCATCATTTACCTGCTTTGGTGTGAAAATGAGCTACTTAATCACATGATGGGTCTCTCTCTCTCTCTCTCTCTCTCTCTCTCTCTCTCTCTCTCTCTCTCTCTCTCTCTCTCTCTCTCAGAGGCATGTAGAAAACACCTCAGGTTAAAATAAAATCAACACAGAGACTCAGTACTTTCTGGGACAGATATTGGAGCGGGCTCTGGCCCTCAGCAGTACATTTTAGTAAAATGTACTGCTGAGTAAAGGAATGCTTCCTATTCATCCCTCCATCCTCTGTCCCCTCACGCTTCTCTGTTGGATTTAGAAATTCAGATTGACATACATTGCCATCATTGATTAGCACTTGGAAACAAGTGCAAGAAAGATTGACCAATACTAGGTGCTTTTTAATGGAAAGTATCTTGCATTCATACATCTTAGTGGTAGAACTTCCTGCCTTTTTTTTTTTTGTACTCTGGATTGAACCCAGGAGCAGGAGCATTCTACCACCCTGATACACCCCCAGCCCTCTTTTATTTTGAAACTGAGTCTTGCTAAGTTGCTGAGGGTCTTGCTAAGCTGCTGAAGCTGGTCTTGAACCCATGATCCTCCTGTCTCAACCTCCCAAGTACTAGGATTGTAGGCTTGTACCACCATACCTGGCAAATTTCCTGTTTTTAATAGAAAAATATATCAAGAAAAGAACATAGTTATGTTAGTGTTGCCCCCCCCAAAAAATTATTGTCTAAGATGCTTTTTAAGCAGAAAGATATCTATCTATCATCTATCTATCTTGATATATATATGTATATATATAGATTATATACATAATCTCAAACATTAACTAACTATCCATTAATTCACTTAATCTTTTTCTGCAAAGCATTAAAAATGGCTGATATTACTTACACGTTGGGATCTTTAAGTTCTTCTATTACTTTTGACCTTGTTGAGAGCATATCTGATTTTTTTCTGCATTTCCTGGATATAACTCCTTGAGTTCAGGGATTGTGGTACTTGCAGTTATCAATGAATATTTGCTAATAAAAGTATTAACTAATTAAATATGGTCTTTAACAGAGACAAGTACATTCCAGTATAATCTAATTTTTATAACTAGGGAGAAGGCCAATCTGAATTAGTTGATAGTCTGAATTGTTGAAATATGTAAGGGACTACAGAATGTTCTGTTGGTCTGTCCTGGCCCACTGGGATGGTTAAGGAATACTTTCAGGTAGACAACATGTGGGGTTTGCTTTAATCAATAGATATAATCACTTGATGAACCAAGTTTGAAATTAAATTTTGGTATGCATGATCCTGCCAAAATACTTAAGAAGTATTCTATCTCTTAGACTGATATATCTTCAACTTTATTTTTTAAATATTTCCCTTTGCAAACTCTTTTTACATCACATTAGCACAATCCTGATTGCTCAACTCTAGTGACTAACTGGTGGCTAGAGTGACACCCCTTTCTTGTAATATGCTAAGCTTTATTTCCCAACAGAGAACAGCATTTTTTTTTTTTTTTTGCGGTACTGGGGATTGAATTCAGGGGTGGTCTACCTCCGAGCTACACCCCCAGCCCTATTTTTTATTCTTTATTTTGAAACTGGGTCTCACTAAGTTGCGGAGTGCCTCACTAGGTAGCTGAGGCTGGCCGCGAACCTGGATCCTCAGGTCTCAGCCTCCCGAATGCTGGGATTACAAGCGTGCGCCACCACGCCCGGCTAGAGAACAGCATTTTAATATAGATTTTTATCTTAAAACAATGTTCTCTTTTTGTAAGGTCTTAGTTAAAATGTATTGCACTTTCAAATACATCTGGAGATATAATGAATATTTGGTAAACTGAATTGAACACTGAAGATTTTGCTTTAAAAAAACATATATATGCTTGTTTGCAGGTTGTATGTTGTATTCTTAGTATCTAGGTTTATAGAGATTAATTTTATTTAGTAACTATATTTTCTCACAGTTATCTCCAATTCTCCCACTCTCAAAAGGAAAACACGCAGCAGATGAACTCTTACGATTAAAGTCTCATAAATCTTTCCAAGTTAAACCAGAAATCCCTTATCTGAGGGAGAACTCCTGAGAAGATGTGTTTCCCTGCCCCTGGGAGGAGTAGTGACTTTGTACTTGGAGACTGTCTCCTTTCTTTTAAGTCATACTGGGGGGAGAATGTCAACTCTTTACCACAAGCATATTTCTACATTTGAATATATAAATGATAGAGTTCCTTACCTTTTGTAAGTTTCTCTCTGACAGGTAGGCTCAGAAAACATCTCTCCCTAAAACTGAAATGTTGATATAAATATCTGAAGAAAAATTCTAATCACAGTATACATTGAACAGGCTCACTGATCTTGTATACCTGGAAAAAGATTTTCAAACAGACTTTGTCAGCTCAGCCTTGGCATTCCTTGTCAAACAAAAGCACGCCTAAAGACACATTTCAAAAGCAGACGACGCAGCACTTGCTAACCTGCAGAAAATCGAAAAGGAACGCAGAGGCCAAGAACAAACAGAATAGAGAACCAATGAGGAGTGGTGCACAATTCTGAGAAACCATTTCAGAGAACCAAATATGTTTTAAAGAGACCACATCAATAATTAAACATCAGCAAGTCAAATTCCATTTTTCATTTGCTGCAATTGTCTTCAGATTTGTAATGAAGAAATGAAATGATTGATTCAGTCTCAGCAAAAAGGAGCTAAAGCTCTTAATCTGGAGACTAGGGTGGGAAAAAAAGAGGGTGGAAGAAGGAAAGAAATTTGTTTGTAGGGAATGCTTACACAAGTTGGGTTACCATCAGCTGTGTCAGGATTTAAACATTTCAATCAACTGTAGCTGAAGTTAAATGAAGTTCTCATTTTTAAAAAAGGCAAAACCTGATTTTTCTACTAAAATTCACATTACTTATGTGGCTTAACTTTGGGTGACTCTTCAGTGGTTTGATAATGTGCTCTACAAAATGACACAGTCTTAGCTTACTGCCATCCAAATAAAAACTCATGGTTTTCTATGGCTTTAATATTTTTTCTGGTCCATTTGCAAGTGGACCAGAAGAAAGTTTTTACTTTCAGAGCAATTGAGCTTATCCCTCCCCAGCACACTTCTTTTCTGCTATACAATTTGTATTACTTATAAGAAGCAGAAACGTGGGCTCCCATGGGCATTTACTATACCTTCACACCCCTAGCCTATGGTGAGGCATGGACAAGTGGCATGTTTGAGAATGAGAGGGTGGTAGAGAAGACTCTCTGGAGAGATGGCCACAGCTGTGGATGTGAAGCTGGTCACTGTGGAAGGGATGTGAAGCTGGTTACTGTGGAAGGGAAGTGGGAGTTTTACTTTGGCATAGGCACCTTCTAACCCCTTCTCTGTTCAAAAGGACGTGGGCCTACAAACTGGAGGAGAATGAAGCTCGCCAGGCTTGCTTTTGATAGCACAGAATGTGCTGGCATAAAATATTTCCTTTCCATAGTAATGTGTTTGCAGAAATGCCAGTTTTACAGAGTGAAAATGTCCAGAAAGGGTAATTGAATGATATGTATAAGCCTCGTATAATTTCAGACTAGATATTTTATTTTTAATTTGATACCAAAGGGAAAAGGAATAGATAAGCCAAACATTGCTTTTTCCCCATAAGTATTTGAGTAAAATGAGACATCTTTTTGATATAGCAATTATAATGATTGGACAATTTCATTCTGTCTCAATACCTGCAGAGCCACCATTTTTCAGGTATGTGGTACTGGATAAGTTACTTAACCTCTCTGTGCCTCAGTTTTATGTGCAAAATAGACAAATAAGAGCACCTTCCTGGTAGCATTATTGTGAGGATTAAATGTACACGAAGTCAACATGATGAGATGCTTGGATCACTGCCTGACATGTGGTAGGTGCATAAATGTATGTTATCATTGTGGTAGATGTGTCACATCCAGACAGACATAAAGCTATCTTTTATTTTTTAAAGCTTTATTCAGCTATCATTTGCATATCATATCACTACCTGTGTACTGTATTTGATTCAATGGCATCTTGAAAATTCAGTTATTCAGGTATCACATAATCCTCTCTGGTGGTGTGGTTTACCCACATAACAGTTGATGAACACTCACATTTTTTGCACTTTTTAGGCATCATGAATAATGCTGCTATGATCATTCACCTATAAGTTTCTGTGTAACATACATTCTTCATCCCGTCTGTCTAGGTTATCTTTTTTGTTTCCCTGGGATAGATACTTTGGAGTAAAATTGCTGGGTTGTATGGTAAATTTATGTTTAACTTTCAGGAAACTGCCAAACTATTTTCCAAAACAGCTACACCATTTTATATTCCTCCCCCGCAGCAATGTTTTGAGGAGTCCAGTTTCCCCACATCCATGCCAATACTCTTTATTGTCTGTCCTTTTCAGAATAGGTTATCTTGTGAGAGTGAAGTGATATTTATTTAGGTTCTAATTTTCATTTCTCTAATGACTAATGATGTTGAGCATCTTTTTATATGCTTACTGGCTACTTGCATATCTTCTTTGGTGAAATGTCTATTCAAATCTTCTGCCCATTTTTAAATTGTCTTTTTATTACTGAGTTGCAGGAGTTTTAAAAACATATTCTGGATACAGGTTCTACCACAAATACAGTTTGCAAATGTCTCCCCATCTGTGTCTTGTCTTTTCATTTTATTGATGGTGTCTTTTAAAGTCCAAAAGCTTTTAGTATTTAGGAAGTCTAATTTATCAACTTCTCTTATGAATCATACTTTTGTTATTGTATTTAAGAATCCTTTGCAAAATCTGGCATCATGAAGATTTTCTATGTGTATTTTGAAAACTTTTGTAGTATTGTTGAGCTTTTATATTTAGGTCTATGATCATTTACTCTTGAGAAAATTTTTGGGGAGGGGGGGTCCTAGGGGTTGAACCCAGAGGCATCCTACCTCTGAGCGACAACCCCAGCATTTAAAATATTTTGAAACAGGGTCTTGCTAAATTGCTGAGGCTGGCCTGTCTCAGCCACTCAAGTACTGGAATTACAGGTGTGTGCCACTGTGCCTGGCTTCATTGAGCAAATACTTGAGTGTGGTGACTACACATAAAAAGATTTGGTTCTTAACTTAAGTTTGTAGTCTAGTGAAAAGATAGGTGCATATACAAATGATTACAGTGCATCATTTACCTTATCTAGAGGTAGGTACACTGCAGAAGGAGCAGAGGCAGAGAGAGAACCAAGTTTGCTTGTCATACAGCAAAATTTCAGGTAAGCATTGGTGCCACTAATGTAGGACTTTCAGGAGGAGGAATAATATGGCAGAGGTGAGTGGGAGAGGAAGATGAGATTAGTATTAGGGAATTTGAAGGGCTTGTGGAAGAGCCATCTAAAGATACCTCACAGCAATTATTTCTATAGCTCTATAGTTTAGAAAAGTGGCTTGAGCTGGTCATAGGAGATGATGGCATCTTCACATACTCCTTGTAGCTGTGGGCTTGGATATGTTGGAACATACAATAAGATCATTTTCTTAGGACTGGTAGAACATGCCTGAATTCCTCATTAGGTATACAGGAGCACACTCTGGGAGCCAATTAGCCTTCAGCTTTCTAACTGATCATGTATTAATGCATGAGAACTTAATTGCTTCTCATCTTGAACTGCTCTTCCCCTCAGTGGCAATTTTACTCTTTCAGAGGTAAGTAAGTGGTTGGTTAGTTGTAACAAACCTCAGATTTTCAGTAGCTGACCACAATAAAAGTCTATTTCTCATATATTTAATTGTGTAAGGCAGGTGACCCTGACTGGCAGGAAGTCTCCTCCACGTGGTGATTCAGGGGCCCAGGTTCTTGCAACCTTTGGTTGCAACATCCTCTAAAGTTTCAAGACATCTGCATCCTGGTTGCATCTCTCTGACTGGGAGAAGAAAGGCGGAGAGGGCACATTGCTTTTGATTCACTTTCCCCCAGAAGTGACCATGGCTCACACTCTTTTGGTGGCTTCACTTAGATTCAAGAAAGCTATTTCTCAGGAACACATCTGTATAGTGGAAGAGGGAGCACACATTTTGGGGTGTTGGTTAGTCTTCTCTTGTACAGTAGCCACATTGATCAGAATATGCCAGTCTGACATCTGAAGAAGATTAAAAACTGCTTCACAGCTGAATGCAGTGGTATGTGCCTGTCCCAATTATCCAGGATGCTGAGGCAGGAGGATTGAAAGTTCAAAGCCAGCTTGGGAAAATTAGTGAGACTCTGTCTCAAAATTTAAAATAATAATAAGAAAAAGAAGCTGGGTATGGTGGCACACTCCAGTAAACCCAGTACTTGGGAGGCTGAGAAAGGAGGATTGGAGGTTTGAGACTAGCCTCAAGAACTTGGTGAGACCCTCAACAACCTAGCAAGACCCTGTTTCAAAATAAAAAATAAAATAGGGATGGGGATCTAGCTCAGAGGTAGAATGCCCTTAAGTGCAATCCCCAGTCCCTCTCCGCCCCCCCCCCCCAAAAAAAGAGCTTGGGATGCAGCTCTGTAGTAGAGCGCTTGCCTAGTATGTATGAGGCCCTGGGTTCAGTTCTCAGTACGTACCACAAACAAAACAAAAACTGTGTCTCAGCATCTCTAATTATTGACTAACTAGACTTTCTGAGTCCCTGATATATGATCAGCACCCTTTTAGGCACAATAGAAATAGAATGAACACATGAACTGACTGATCAAAAGGCCTTTACTTGGTACTTAACTATGATCATAGTGCTTTGTGGAAACATGTTTATATTGTGACTCTTCTCTTGGAGAGGCAAAAAGACTCCTCTGAAGCGTTCAGCTGTTAGTACTTAGGAGAATCTGAACTTTGGTAATAAGGAGGATTGTATATTCTGTCTGGAAAGCGAAGTCCTGGTGAGTGAGGGTATTTAGGGCAGGCACACTTGAGGGGTGCAGCGAGGACTGACCTTGCTGGGTGGGGTTTGGATGAGTGGAGAGAAGGGAGCTGTGGAGAAGAGAAGCGATGCAGATGCGATGGTACAGAAGCAGCGGGAATGCAGAGCAGTCTGTGGATGGCGGGGAACACACGTTGGGCTATCTGCCATCTCAACGAAATTGATTTTGTGACTGCAGCGTAAAATGTAGTTTTCTAGATTTTCACCAAATTTGGATTTCTGAGGAGAGGTACTTCTTTTGTGAGGCTGGGGTGGAGTAGGGGGCTAGACCAAGAAAACAAATAGTGTTTTTTAACCTGAGCTCTAAATTGTAATTCACAAGGGCAGATGTTTTAAATTGCAGGCTTTACTTGTGGTTTTTATTGTTTCTCACATTGGCAGCTCAGTATAACTCGCTCACTCTCTATAGTGGGCTCCAGGGTGAGCAGTAGCAGGGATTTATTTATTCAGTGATGGGTAATGATTCTCCTGAGCCGAGCAGGGTAAGACAGCTCGTGGAAAATAAGGCTATCTCAGTTGAATGGGGTCATCTTATAAAGGGCTTTGACAGTCAGATGGCCGAGCTCAGACTTGATGTGGCAGGTACCAGGGAGCCATTGAAAGTTTCCAAATAGGTGAGTAACTTTTTGAGAGTGTTAGTTAATGAAGATTCATCTTCCAGCCAGGTGTGGTAGCGCACACTTGTAATCCCAGCATTTGGGAGGCTGAGACTGGAGGATCCGGGTTCGCGGCCAGCCTCAGCTACCTACTGAGACACTCCGCAACTTAGTGAGACCCTGTATCAAAATAAAGAATGAAAAATAGGGCTGGGGTATAGCTCGGAGGTAGAATGCCCCTGGGTTCAATCCCTAGTAACTGCAAAAAAAAAAAAAAAAAAAAAAAAAGATTCATCTTTCATCAATACACAGGATGGCTGGAGGTGAGGGAGGATGGTAGAAGGGAGCTCTAGCAGACAGTTCAAAATGTCTAGGGGTGTAGGGCTGAGGGCTGACATAAAGGAGATGGTGATGTCTGCAGAAGGATAGTCCATAAGAGGGAGGAGCCAAAGCTCCCACTATGGTCAGAGAAGGCATTAGTGGATGGCAGGGGGTAGGGAAGAGTGTAAGACGATGCCAGTGATTGCAGAGGAGCTGCAGATTGACAGCAAGGCTGATAGAGGATGCTCACAATGCTGTCAGTCTGGGGAGTGTATTTGTGACTGTCCGCTCGCTTCTCCAAGCTATCAGGCTTTGCTTAGAGTCTCCTCCGGTGCCCAGCAGACCTCCAATCTGAGGATAAAGCATTGCCAGTCAAAGTGGAAGGCTTTTGAGTAGTCTCTAATTTTTATTGACAGCCTCGAAAAGTTCTAGATGCACTTAGCACCTCCAAAGAAGTGCTAAATGATTTAACATTTTGGGGACAAATTGGTGCTATTAGTCTCTTGTGCCAAATTCACCAAAAATAGCTCATTAGCTGTGCATTGTGATTTCACTAGGGTGCCCCACTCTTGGCTGGATTCCAAAGAATGCATTTGTATAAAAATGTTCCCATTATGGAGTGTGATACCTATTAATGGAACACCATATGCAGCAGGGCATCTCCCCTGCCTCCGCCCTGTCTTCCAACCTGAAGTTTGTATTTTCCACTCAGTTTTGCCAAGTGACCTGCTTTGCAGGGGTTAAACTTTACCTAATGGGCTAAGGCCTGAGATGCTGCAGCAATCAATCTTTCATCTGGATTTAAGCATCTTGGTTTTTCCCTTTCTCTGTGCCTACTGACAGTCCCAACCCTTTCATTCCATCTTAGCCTGGGGGGAAGAAAGGGAGGGGTAGGGTTGAGCATGGGCTCCAAGCCCAGACCTACAGCTGTGCCTGATTGACCGACATTTTTGTTGTTAGCCACAAAAAAAGGCCACTTTTAATGGCTGAGGCAAGAATGACCAGCTGGTGTGACAGGTCTTGGGTTTTTGCCTAGTTGTGTTAAAATTCATCAGTTCTGGTCTTTTTGCATCCTGTGCATGATTTCAAGGATGGTGTTTTCCCAGGCACATCTTTTACTAAAGTTCCTGGCTATTAAATAAGATCTGTAGTTCTCTTATTTTCTTCCCAAAAATATCCTTCTTCTTCTAGTGGCTAGCTGGCTTTAAACCTTTATAAAAAATGATGTAGAGCAAAAATAAACAGGAGATGTTTATTATTCATTAGGAGAGACTCGAGAATCAAAAGATCATACAAAATTCAAGGAAGCCCCATTAAATAGATATAAATGCTGGGCATGGTGGTGCACACCTGTAATCCCAGTACTTGAGGGGCTGAGACAGGAGGAGCACAAGTTCAAGGCCAGCCTCAGTAACTTAGCAAGACCCTGTTTCAAAATAAAGGATAAAATAGGACTGGGAGGGGGAGATGTAACTCAAAGGTAGGGGTACAATGACCCTGGCTTCAATCCCCAGTACTACAAAAACAAATACATACATACATACATACATACATACATACATACATTTGCTTAAAAAGGAGCATTTTCAGAAATCCAGGCTCTTAAACCCATGATGCCTTTAATATTAAACTGAGCCTAAAATTGTTGGATCAGGGATCTAGATTTTGTGTTTTGGTCTGGGCCTAAAGTAGAAGAGTTGAGAATGGCACTCTGGGCTGGTCTGATGGGAAGTTTAAGTCAGTAAGACATCATTTGTACAAGTACATTATCCACTCAGTTCATTTGAGAGAAGTAAAGTAAAAAAAAACACAATAACTAATTCAGCCTAGAGTGAAAACCTACAATGAATTAGCACTTGAGTAATGATGCAAAAATGAACATGACATAATCTCTAAGCTCAAAATGTTCATATATGATACATACACGAACAACTGTTTTAGAAAACCCTTAAGGTGAAATGTAAAATTAATAAGCAAACAAAAACCAAGTAGGAAATACGAACAGAATACTTTTCTAATTTTGTGGATGGCAGGGTGGCTTCTTGCTGGAGATGCTGAGGAATGAAGGTTCTGTGACTTTTGCATGCCTTGTGTTGATCATTCTCTGGAGGGATTTGAGCTGGCTTGGAAGGCCATAGAGGTAAGTTTCAGCTCGCTCATTTTAATTTTCAGAAATGCCATAGTGCTAGCCTTTAACCACAAACTAATTTTAATTCTGTCTGTGAAAAGCCTCAATTTGAAATAAATCCATTTCTTTTTAAGAGCATGAAATTATGTGAAAGTTAATTTCTATTTCCCTTGGGCATATACCTCCAACTAATAAATTATCTTGAGACTAACATGGGAGATCTTTTAAAAACATAACACAGAATGATGTTAAACTTTATTGATAGATCAAAGAGGCCTGGATAAAAACTCTATGTACAGCTTCCTAATCATATGTCCATAATTTTAAATTAATGATTCTCAATTGAGACTCTCTGGGGCAGGTCATGGGATTCTGTACTTGGAGACAAGTTTTGAAGTTGATGCTGACGAGTAACCAGGGCTGAGATCACTGCTTTACATCTAGAAATTAGAGTACTCAAAGTCGACCACATTAAAAAAAAAAGTTCAGTCTATAGATACCACATTAATTGCTGTTTTTATTACTAATATCATTAATTGGAAAGGAGAAGGAGTTTCTCCTTACTCTGTTTATGCAACTATAAGAGTAATGCAATACAAATCTCAGAGAGTCATGTTCACAAATTAGGTTCTGCTACTTTCTATCTTTAGAAATTAAAATGACCTCTCTTTCCTAGTTACACCAATAAAGATGAGCTGGAGCCAAGCAAGCAGGAAGTTCCTTAGGCAACTCTGGGAGGCTGTATGTGTGTGTGTGTGTGTGTGTGTGTTGGGGGGGTTGGGAGGAGTTTTGCCACGATGTGTAGTGATGGGTGCAGTTTCACTTACAGGTTTGGATGTGTGCACTTTTATATGCAGTATGCTGGCTCTTCCCCACCTGCCCTCTGAGACTCATTTGCTCCCTTCCCTTCCCTGCAGTGGACTCCAGGTAGCTGACTCCTTCGCTTCGACACTCAGTCCTTCCCCAGCTGGTAGAGGCTGTGTCCTCCCAGACTGTAGTTGCTGCCTGCTGACCCTCATCTATGGTTCCAGCTCCATGCTCACCAAACTCTAGCAGCCCTGTCTCCTTCTGTCTCCTCAGGCCTGGGTGGCAATGGCTTCCCACTCTTGCTAGTTCTAGACACCTCTATGGCCCTTGATGGATCCTCTGACCCCACTTTGTAAAGTCCTTCTTTTCCATCCTTCTTTCTCTTCCCATTCCTTCTGAGTCCCATCTGAGTAGATCTTCTGCTGACCACTAGGATCTCTCTGGCACACCAGTCCCATCCCAGTTACTTCCTGGATGTTAATCCAGAGAAGCCCAGAAGATTTGTCTATTCAGAGACTAATTAGAGCAGCTTAAAGTGACCAAGAACCAGGGAGGAACATCAGGAAGAAGAGATTGACCAAAGGAGCTCTTAGGGGACACATTCTAAAAGATTGAAGCAGAAAGGGAGGTAGAAGAGGTTTATGTTGACTGCAGAGAATGTCTAGGAGCATTAAAAAAAAACAATTGTTAGATTTACCTTGCATCCACAAGAGAACATTTTGAAAATAGATATTGCGAGCCAAATGATAAAGACTTGCAATCATATCTCACAATACAGTCATGGATCTGAAAGCAATGATGCTGACATCAGGTCAGAGTGAGAGTAAATATAGTAACTGCTAACTACAAGCAGGGCACTGTCCTTGATCTGGTCGCTGATGTTTCTGGTATCCACTGCAGCATTTCTGTGTCGCTGGGAAGGTGGAGAAATGCCAATGACAGCTCTGTTTGTTGGGAAAAGTTGTTGTATGCTGCCAGACTTTTTTTTTTTTGGCAGGTTACCAGAAGGCAAAATTTGACTTTGTGTTAGGTCTTTCAAAGATATATACTTTATATACTGATATAGGGATACCATTTGATATAGACACTTGGAGTTTTCCTTTTAGTATAAGATTCTGTCAACAGAGGGCCAATAGGTATAATCTCAGAGCTTAGTTTAAGTTAGACACTATGTAAACCTTGTATGTTTAATTTCAGTATTCCTCATGTATGTATATCAACCAGCCACAAAGAAAGAGACATTGTTTTGCTCCAAAGCATTCTGTTCTGATGTTGAGAACTTCAACTTATCCTGAACTTACAGAAAACCCCTCCTGGCTGGGAGAGATGAAGGACTTTTCTAAACATTGAAGAAAAGTGGGAAGAGATAGAGGGGCAAGGAAGTTAGGTAAGAGCTTTTTGAGAAATAAAGTTCTTTTAGAGTTCATGATTAATAGCCAGTAATGGCAATTAACTTCAATTGAGTGCTTACATAGGCTAAATACCTTTCTAAGTGCTTTTCATGGGTTGGATTGTGTGTGTGTGTGTGTGTGTGTGTGTGTGTGTGTGTGTGTGTGTGTGTGTTTTATTGGGTGTTGAACCCAGGGGCATTTTACCTCCAAGCTACAGCTACAGCCTTTTTATTTTTTTGTTTTGAGACAGAGTCTTGCTAGGTTACTGAGAATATTAGTACATTGCTGAGGCTGTGCTTGAACCCCTTGATCCTCCTGTCTCAGTGTCCTAAGTACACTGTGTGTCCTAAGTACACACATACACCACCATGTGTGGCTTGAATTTTTTTTTATTGGTGTACTATAATCATACATCTTAATGAGATACAAGTTGGTAGATATTTTGATTCTCACATCTTTCAAGGCAGAGACAGGAAGATGGCAGGTTTAAGGCCAGCCTCAGCAACTTAGTGAAACTCTGTTTCAAAATAAAAAATAAAAAGGGTTGGGGGGTGTAGCTTGAAGGTAGAATGCCCCTGGGTTCATTCCCCAGTACCAAAAAGGAAGGGAGAGAAGGAGGGAGAGAGAAAGGGAAGGGAAGGGAAGAGAAAGGGGGGAAGGAAGGAAAGTAGGAAGGAAGGAAGGAAGGAAGGAAGGAAGGAAGGAAGGAAGGAAGGAAAGAAGGAAGGAAGGAAGGAAGGAAGGAAGGAAAAAAGAAAAAAGAAACTACCCTCCTTCCATCATGATGGCTTTTGCAGGACTAACCTGAGTGTCCAAACTGAGGACAATCACATTCTGCTTTTACATCATGATCCCTCCCTCATTTCCATAGATGAGTAAATTGGAACACCTAGTGTTTAAATGGCTTTCCCAGGGTCCTGCAGCTGAGAAGATAGAGGGCCAGGATTGTATCTGACATCAGAGTTGGGGATAAGTCACATCTGGTGAAAAGAATCAAGAAAGGCTTTTGAAGGTCTCTGCATTTGAGAATGGTCTTGGCAGACAGGAAAGATGTCAGTAATTTCAGATGGTGATTTAACAGATAAGAGAAGAGCCAAGATTCTAGTAGAAAGGAACTACCAACGTCTAAAAGTAAAATATTTTAGCTCTAATCATATCATATAAATAATTAGTTCTTTTCTATTTTCCATGTGGTCACCATATAATATAGATAAGTAACTCAATCCCAAAGTGACCCTAAGTCCCTGGAAAACTGAAGGGTGAGTTGAACACAACCTTGATTAGTGACAATGCAGAGCAGGCAAGGCAAGTTAGAAATCATGGAATATGAAACCCAAACTCCTGTGTTATTAGGGAGCTCTCTCAAGTTCATCAGCTAGGAGGGGTTTTTGGTCAGTTCAAGCTAAGTTGAAGTTCTCTTTCCACATCAATGATTAATCTTTAAAAAAAAAAAAAGCGAACTTACTGAATAAAAGTGAAATTGGGCTTTCAAGTGCCTCTGGCCATGTTTGAGTCTTGCCCTCCGCCAGCGCCTTGCTGTGCAGGTGTTTCTTCTTCTCCGCATGATCTCACCTTAAAGCAGGGGCTTCAGCAGCGGGGTGTTCTCAGGCGGCAGTAAAGCCTTTAAGGAGAACCATGGGGAGCCCTCTGGACCTGGACTGAAGGAGGAGTCTTGATCAATTAATCAACCCACAATATTTGTTGAGCACTTACTCTGGGAGTCTAGACCTGTGCTAAGTACATTCATACACAAGTAGATTCTTTAAAAAACATGAAAGTGATTATGTCTTGTGGTTAGAATTTTTCTTCTGTTGATGCTGAACTATCTCGGAGACAAAGGCTGTTCCATTTTTCAACTCAGCCAGGAACTGGCATTCCTGTGTGTTGTGCATGTGAAGAGGTTGGCC
>PVLC010007880.1:0-61144 GCA_004027655.1 Graphiurus murinus | reverse complement strand
TGGAGGTTTCAGAGTTTTAGTCCATGTTAGGCTGGGTCACATCTGTGGAGCTCAGGGAATGGCAGTGGGAAGCAGAAAGAGTAAGAGAAAGGGATCCATGAAGAAAAACCCACCACCAACCTGCTCCAACCTGCCTGCCTACCTGACCACCCAATAAACCCATTAATGCACCAGTGGATTCACCCACTGATGGGGTTAGAACCCGCATGATTCAATTACTTCAACTCTGAACATTTCTGAGTTTCAGTACATGAGTTCTTCCAGGGAACAGTCTATGTCTAAACTGTAACAGTCATCTACCAGGTGTGTGACCTTGGGTGAGTCACTCTCTAAGCCTCCAATGGCTCAGTATTCTGTATGTGTATGATGAGGAAGAGGCTTGTAGGGCCATTTATAATTCTTTGGAGAGGTTGTACATATACTAAGTAGGACCAGGAAGTCCATTGCTATTGTTCCGATGCCCACCAACCAGGATGCCAAGCCCGATTCCTAGCCCTGGAGGCCTCCCCCACAAGCCCACCTGGGCCCTCCATGTGCCTGGGCTCAAGCCCAGAGCTCAGCACAGGGGTGGGAGGAGCACTGGAACCGACCACTGGCTAAAACAGTCTAGCATTAGAGGAAAATCCTAGTGGGGGCAGCCTCACCCTGGTTAGAACTGTGTATTAAGCCCTGAGCTGTGTATTAGACATCTCTTTTTACTTCATCTTCACCATAAACGAACATGCAGGTACTTTTACCATCTTTATTGGACAGAGGAATAAACTGAGACTCAGGGTGGCTGCTGGGTGATCTGCTTAAAGGCTGAAAATTTCATTATAACTATGCCACAACTCAATTCCAAGCCTTGGGACTCTGAATGCTCATACCATTTACCTCTATGAAATCTTCAAAACAGGAACATTTATAGAGGCTCTACCATGTACCGGGAACTACTGGCAGTTTACATGTATTAGCAGATTTGATGCTCCAAATAAGCCTTCGGGAGGTATTATGAAGCCATATTCTAGGCAGGAAAGTGACGCTCAGAGGTGAAAGGTCAGGACCCAGGGCAATGATGCACAGGACTCGAACCTGGGCTCACCAAGTTCTGAGCGCTGGCCCAGGACCTTGTGCAAGTGTATGGAGCAGAAGCGAGAACCTGGCTTTTCTTCATCCACTCTGAGCCATTGTATGAGAGAAAGAGCAGGCTGCCCAGGATATCCCCTCCTTCCCGCTGGCTGCCCCCCCCCCCCCCCCGCTTCTTATGGTCCCAGCTCGTGGCTGCTCCTCTTGCCGTATTGCACCATGTCAGAAGACCATGGCTCTGAAGTGGTGACAGGAGTTCGTCACACAGCATCACTGGAAGCTCAGGGAGGCTCTGCTGAGGCAAGGTCATTCTCTAGGGTCCTGTGGCCTTTTCTGAACTCTGTTCAGAGCCTTGACACCTTGGCTCTGGCCTCTGTGTCCAGAGGAGGTTTTTTTAAATTTTTTATTCTTATTGTTTTGGTTCTGGGAATTAAACCCAGGAGCATTCTACCTCTGAGCTACAACCCCAGCCCATTTCTAAACGAATTTTTATTTTGAAACAGGGTCTCACTAAGTTGCAGAGGCTAGTCTCGATCCTGCAATCTTTCTGTCTGCCCTGTCCCTAGAGCTGCTTCCAGGCCCCAGAGCAGAGGCCAGAGGGCAGCTCCTCTCCAGCTGACCACCTTCCTTTCACAACTGATCAAAAAAAAAAAAAAAAAAAAAATCCCCTCCTGCTCTTAATTGCATGCTGTGTGTTCAGATTTCCCGAAGTTCATGAACTGCTGTGAAATTTAAGACAGGTCTGCATTCCCACTGCATTGCTACTTTTTAATTCTAAATTCCACCTATCCTCCCTAGGAAAATAAGAAAAGAAAAAATCCAAGCTGAGTCAAGGAAAATTTATGCCATTTGAAAGGAGGAGGCCAGCTCCAAGTAATTCTACTAATAAAAGGGTAGTGAGAGATGGAGTAAAAATAATAAGGTTATATCCTCATAAAGTTCCTTTATTTGTGATTCCCGAGACTCTCGGGGAATGTTAGCTCATCAGGGCCGGGTCTCAAGTGCAGTATCTGTTCCCCACGGCGGCCTCCTGCGCCCCGGGTGCTCCATAAACACCGGCCTGCAGAGCACCCCCGCCTTCGAAGTGGGATGGTGGGAAGCACACAGCAGAGGAATTTTACAGCAGGAGAAAGAGGAGCCAAGAAGCCTAAAGACTTTCCCATAATCAGTGGATGAGTCAGGCTGAACCCCAAATGGAGACCAGGCACACACTGCACTCTGGGCCTCAGAGAGGAACCCGGAGGGCGGTGACCACAGGCCATTATGAGATGCTGGCTCCATAATAACAAACACCACGTCCTGCGGCTCTCCTGCTACTCCAGGGTCCTGGGAAAGAGGAAGAGCACATCTCCTATCCATTGGAGTAAAAGGAAGCAGAGAAACTGGATAAGCCATCACAGCATGCGCTGGCATCGGGAACTCAGAGGAGAGCTTTGCGGCTTTCCTAAGTGTTTCCTAAGGCCCTACTATGTGCCAGGCACTGGAGATGAAGGCCTGGTCCCTGATGCTGGGAGCTCATCATCAGGGCAATGGACAGCAGCAGCTAACAAGGAAGGAAAACGTGCTGTGGCCGCAGGCAGGAGGGGTCTACCTGCCCAGGGCCAGACCCCCCTGAGTCACCAGCACCTGTCTTCTGACCTCCGAGGGACCCTGTGTCCATGCTCACCTCACAAGAGCCAGAAGTATTAAAAATGCAATTCATTCCCCTGTATCAAAGCCCTCCATTGATTCTCCCAACTCCTAACCAAAATCCAAATCTTGCTTGTAGCTTAGCAGGCTCCCTGGGGTCTGGCACTACTGCTCCCCTAGAACTCTTCTACCATTCCCACCCAATGTTCTTATTCCCAAACCCTGCCTTGGGGCCTTCAACATGCTGCTCTCTGCTCCAGGAAAGCTCCCGCTCTGGCTCTTCCTGCAGTCAGCGTCCTCTGCTTATTTCAATCTTGGCTCACCTGTCTCCTCCTCAGAGAGGCTTCCCTCACCTTCTTATCCTAGCAGCCTGTCCAAGCAAACCTGTCTTAATTCCCTCAAGGTAGTTGTCCCTATATGAACTTCTCTCCCTTATGTATTTATTTACATAGTGCCAGTGCACTTGTATTAGTCAGTTATTGCTGTGTAACAAATCACCCCAAGACTCGGTGGCGTAAAAGAGCAATCACTTCTTATTGCTCATGTGTCTATGTGTTGGCAGTGTGATTTCTCTGGTCTTGGCCAGGCTCATTTACGTCTCTATGAATGTTGGCTAGGTGACTGCTGATCTTGGCTGGCTCATTTACGCATCCACATGGGTTGGATAGGTAGCTCTGCTGATCTTGGCTCGGCCCTCTCATGTGTTTGGGGGTTGGCTGGCTGTGACCTGGTCTAGGATGGTCTTAGTTGCAATGACTGAGCTCTCTTATACATGGCTAACCTACGCTTGTTTTCATAGGGCTAGGCAGACTTCTGAGAGATGGGAGTACAGAGGGGCGAGAGTGAGGCACAGGCTCACACAGGAGTTTGCAAGGCCCCTTGGGACTTAAGCTCAGGATAGGCATACTCTCATTTCCACTGTGTTCTGTTGGACCAAGTCTCAAGACCAATCTAGATTCATGTAAGGGGGGAAACAGAATTCCACCTCTATAGAAATAGCTAGCTATCAAATCACATTGCAGCTGGGCGTGGTGGAACATGCCTGTAATCTCAGTTCTTGGGAGGCTAAGAAAGGAGGATCACAGATTCAAGGCCAGCCTCAGCAACTTAGTGAGGCCCTTAGCAACTTAAGCAAGACTGTTTCAAAATAAAAACAAAAATAGGGCTGGGAGTATAGCTCAGAGGTAGAACACCCCTGGGTTCAATCCCCAGTACCACATACACACACACACACACAAAATCACATTGTAAAGACCATAGATATTAGTGATCCTGGAGAAGTAGGGACATTTTTACAATCAATCTACTACATTCTCCTTCTACAACGTAAGTTCCATGAAAGGAAGGGCCTCAGTGAGTACTTGGCATGCACTATACAAGTTTCAACCATTTCCTAACACAGTATATGTAATTCTCAATGCAGTCTTGGTGCGGTTGTCAATTTGAAGGAAAAAATGCACACAAAAAAGGCCCAAACCCTTTTATTACACTGGATTCAGAAAAAGGCTGTGCTTTAAGTTAGACAAGTTACAACAGGCATCTGCTGTATGGAGTTGTTCTATGCTGGGAGACATATTTGCCCCATGGGATATCAAAATCCACGTAATAACAGGTCATGTTATAATGAGGTTTCACTGCACATGCTTGCTCTCAACGTAGACAGCCGGCCCTGCCAGGTCTTTCTCCAGCTGCTCGCTTCAGACCTCTCTTTCCAGAAGGATAAGAACTACCTGTCAAAATGCAAAGCTCTAGCCATGAAATATACAGCGCATGCTGTGGGAAAGCCCTCAGTTTACTTCCACAGGCTGCAGCTGGTGTGCAGGGCTGGGATGATTCATTCCTCCACCCAGCAAAACAAGTCCGTTTACAGGGTCTCCCAAACAGAATACATCCTCAACCTTTCACATGCTCTGCATTCGACTCATGATTCAAACTCCTCTGTGTTGAGGAGTCGCAGGCTGGGTGCTGGAAAACGATGGTCCTTTCTGCGTTTCTCCCTGCTCCAAGGCAATACATGCTTACATTTCTAGGAAACTGGAATGTCTTTTAAATCCTGTTTCAAGTATCTACACATTCCATGCTAAGCTGCAATGCTTAATTTAATATCTCCATGGTAGTGGTAAGGGTTTCAAACAAGAGAGTCCACAGCCTCAGGGATATAGGAAGAAAACTCGAAAGGTGATAAAATAGTTTAGGGATGATTATACCTTTGAGGTGAGGCCAAAATGCCAAAAAGCAAGAAGAGCTTTGCCACTACTGCCAAGAATGAATGTAAATGCCACTGATCGCAATACCAAGGGCATTTTTTTTTTCTTAAGGGGAAGCATGCATCCTATGGGATTCCGACTGGGCAGGGCACAGCACTGCTGGAGGCCAACAAATAAACTTACCATTTTGCTGAAAATCTGAAGGCAAAAAACCCATTTCAACCACACACACACACACACACACACACACACACACACACACACACACACACAAGCAATGTCTCTTCAATGACAGGGAACTCTAGAAGAAGAGACTGAGTTTGGAGACCAGGAAAGGCCAAATTCATTTCCTTTGGAAATCACTGCTTGGATTGAGGTTCTCAGATTGTTATTAACAATCTTGGAATCATCTCTTCCAATCAAAGGTGCTAATTGCTTTCACAAGGGTACAGGCTAGAGTGGAACCCAAGAGCTTGGCTAGCATGATGTTCTAATTTCTCTGAGCCTGAACAATGCTTGTTTGGAAGGTTAACCTCTTGTTTGACTAAGTACATACATATAACCCCCAGAGGTAACACCTGTCTTTTTTAAACCCACCTAGGAACATTTTTGGTGCACTAATTTGCTAAATACAGATTGGGTACCCTGAACATGGACCAAGTACTACTCTAGGCACAGTAAAGCAAACAAACTATGTGCTTGCTGCATGGGGATTATAAACAAAATCAACAGTGAAACCCGCAGTAAGCTATATGATGATAGGTGCCAACTAAACTAGGAAAGGGGTGGGAGTTACTTAAATATAGGGTCAAATGAAGTCTTGTTTAGCAGGTGGCATTAGAATAGGGCTTGGATAAGGCAAGGGATGAAACCAGGTGGTTATCTGGACAAAGGAAATTTCAGGTAGAGAGAAGTCAGTACCAAGTCCCTGGGCAGGCGGCTGGCCCACTCGAGGACTACGGAGGAGGCCGGTGGTGGTGGAGAGGTGGGTGGAGGAAACACACGGTGGGGATCTTGTGTGACAGCAGTTTTAAGGCTGTGCCCTTTTAACCAGGAAGCAGTACTGGGTGACTGGCTGGCTTTCAAAGGAGTCAGTTCTAGAATGAGCAACTCAGAGGGAAACGAAGGACAGGAAAGAGTGGCAGGGTTTGTACAGAAGGAATCCATTGCTGTGGCCAGTACCATTTTCAAGTAGGAGTCCAGGTAAGAGTGAAAGAAGTCAGGCTTCCTGACCGATGGGCCTTGCATACTGAGTTCCTAAACAGGCACTATGCAGGAAGTGCTTGTGACCTACCTGAGATACTCAGAATTTCACGTGTGCTATGTGTTCTGTCTTGGGCAAAGGGTCCAGAGTTTCTGAGAGAGTTTTACAACCACTTCCAAAATGAAGAACTACTGAATTTGCACAGATCAGCCTCTGCTCTTGCTCCTCTTCCAGGAGATGGCTTAGCGGGTGACCCTGCTGGGGGCTTCCCCACCAGGGAACACACTCAGTTCATAGTAGAGTCTTCATTCCGTCATGAGGCAAGTCATTTTTAACCCAATACCCAAGAAGTCTGAAACACACATGTGTGTTGTCCCTGGCTCAGCACTGTCCTGCCCTGTAGTGGTACTCAGGATCTTACTAACCTCCAGCCTCCACACATGCAGTTCCCTCTGTTTAGAATACTTTTCCCGGTTTTCACATCACTAACTCCCATGCTTTGCTCAGATCTCAGCTAACATAGCATCTCCCACAGGAGGCTATTCCTGGTAACTAGACTAGACTATGGGCCCCTAGTATCCTGCATGTCCTCTATTGCACCCCATCAGAGTCTGCTATGAGCTCTGGGTTCATAGAAGCTTTCCCTGCTAGATAGAAGCTCTGTGAGTGCAAGAAGTATGGGAGGCATGCAACAAGTATTTATAGATGAGTGGACAGATGTGCTGATCAATTCTCTTTTAAGATAGGCAACTTTTGACATCAACCAGTGATCCAGCCAGGAAGTAGTTTGCTACAACCTGCTATATTGCCTGTTTGCATGGTCCTGGGTGATTATACATAGAAGTTGGCTATCAATCTTTTGAAGTGGAATCTTCTTTTTAAAATTATTGATCTATCTCAATAATTTTCAACATTTTGTCCAGTGGGTTGATTCCCATTTCGATTCATTTTTTAAGTCAACCCCAACTCCTGACTTCCTCTGTACCACCCTCTTTACAGCCCCACTTGGCCCTTCTACAGCTCCACACGGAGCTGGCCCTTGTCTCAGGGAGTCAGCAGGGAGCCTGAGTTTGAAAGGGTTTGTTAACACAGGATGACATATGCAGTCTGAGTCAAAAGCTGGACTTCATTACAAATAGCTGAGGGGCCTCGACAAGCCACGCAGCACCTCTGAGACTCAGTTTCCTGGCCCAGAATCAACTCAGTGCACTACATGGTATTTAAGAGGATGGGATTTTGGAGGGAAAGCCCAGGATTGGTTGTTTTTGGTTTTCGCAGCACTGGGGATTGAATTCAGGATCTCACATGTGCAAGACAAGTGCTCTACCCCTGAGCTACATGTTCAGCCTCAGAAGTTCTGGTTTGAATGATGCTGTAACACTTGCCAGCCAAGTAGCCTTCCACAGGTTACTTCATCTTTATTGGTCTTAGTTTTCTCAGGGGACAAAATGGGACCAATAAAGGTTTATTGTAAAAATATTGACTGCATAGCACAGAGACTGAACATAGTAAATACAAACTAGTCACTGTATTAGTATCATTACTGTGATAGCTTCTAGTTGTTTTATACTATGTGGACTAGAACTTAATAATACAGATAATCCTATAGCTAAATCAAAGAATAAACTTGGAGAGGTTCCTGAGAGCCACTCTGACTTTTCAGAGTCAAAGCAAAAGGTCTCTTTCTTATCCAGCCAAAGATAGCCTTTGGTCTCTGAATTAGTAAATGTGATTCTGGAGAAATCATAAGGAAAAGTTGGCATCTGTTACTTCCTGGCTAGTTTCTGGATCATTCATTCACTCTGGGATAAAGGACAAAAATGCACAGGGTGGCTGCAGCTTCCCTAATCATTCATTGACTATGATTCTACATCAGCTCCATGCTTGGAGCTAGGCTGGTTTTAACTAATATGAGCTGGTGGCAGCTGAGAGCTCTACTCAGCTCAGGTGAGGGAACTGGGCAAGTGCACAGTGGGAAAGTTCCAGCTCTTCCCACTCATCCAGGGGGGCTCCCTCAGCTCTTCTCCTATTGTTGCCTTCAAAGGGCAGTGAAAAGTCTAGAAGGAGCCCTTGCCTGCAAATCTAACCATAGTCCACTCTCTAGCCGCCTCCCAACACAAGCACAGGGGTCAGGTGTCCAGGCCCCCAGGGCAGTTGCTAAAAACCAGCTCCTCCACTTGCTAGTGGCTCTGGGTGAGTTGTCTAAGCCTTAGTTTTCTCACATGCAAAACACTAACATCACCATACCGACCCGAGAGAGCTACTGCAGGCATTATAAGAAGTAACGCATGGGAAGCACTTCCTCAGTAGTGCTTGGCTGGCTCAGGGAAAGTACTGAGCAGAGAGCTAGTGGTAGTAGTAGCAGTAGTGCTGATAGTCTCAGAGACCCTACAGGTCTGGGTTTACCACCTGGGCCTGCCAGCTCTCTGACACCTGGGGCAAGGTATTTATCCTTTGGGAGACTCAGCTTCCCATCTGCAAAATGGGGTTAGGAACACTACCTACCTCCTGGAGCTTTGATGCGGACTTGATGAGCTAATGGGCATAAAGCCCTTAGGACCAGGCCTGCTTTAGATCACTGTCCACTAAATGACAGCTGCTGTGACTATTAGCTATCTGTGCTGAGTGCCAGGTCCTCTGGGCTCATCGTCCAGCTCTACCCTTGTCCTGTTGAAACTGAGAGGAAAGGCAATTCCCCTCGCAGGGTCCTCTCCCACCTTACACTCCTCACTCCATTGGATGTGGAGGCCAGAGGCCTGGCACAGACTTTGGGGAGGGCGGAGACTCCCCTCTCTCACTCATGTCACTTAAGCCTGATGAACAGAAGCTGCCATGGTCCCCATCTCCCTGCTAAGGCTCTTTCTTTAAGGAGACCCCCAAAGTAGGGTGGGGATAGAAGGACACGGCCAGGAAGCATAACATAACACAGAGAGCAGCAGCTCTTACTGCCCTGGGGAGATTGACAGGGGAGCCCCACCGGCAAATTGGAATCACCCCTGTAGCACTTGGGCATTCCCGTCCTAAGAGGGAGGGTGTCCAAACGAATGGCTTGTCTCAAGCTAAGCAGAGGCCCTGATTTTATCGCAGAGTCAGTGGACAACAAGAACCAGACCTGCCTGCAAAATACCCGGGGAGTTACAAATCCAAATACGGTCTTGTCTTTGCTGTTTCAGAAGCCTGATGTATGTCAGTCCATTTGGTGGGGTGGAGCCCAGGCGGAAACTGGGCTCTTTCAGGCTAGCTGCTTCTTCCGCAGGGGTCCCTGAGATTCATTCATTTGGGTTCCTGGGTTTACCATAAAATTCACCATCAAGTCAAGATTTTCTGGCCTGTTCCACCACAAAGACCCATTATTGTTTCCTAGCTGTGTGTCTTGTCAACTCAGCAGGATTTTGCAAATGGCTCAATAGCTTCAGCACAACATTTCTAAAAGAGGCTGTCATCTGTTTTACCTGTTCCAGGGCTCCAGGTTTTTGCACCAGCAATTGCCCTTGGACACCAAGTGCCCTGTTGAGGGTCAGACTTATCACTGCTGACCTGAGGCTTCATTCAGGCACGTGACAACTGTGACCTTAAATGGCCACTGGGCTCCTAATAATCCAACCAAGGTCCAAGTATTAAGCTCTGAAAACAAGTCCCACATTCCTTCCTCACCCCTCTCTAAAACTACTGGGATTCTAGACTTAAAGAGAGAGGAGGTAAAGGGAAAGGGAGAAGGAGAGAGAGAGAAAAAGAGAGAGAGAGAAAGTGAAATAGAGAGAGAGAGGGAGATCTTTGGAGCCAGGCATGGTGGCACATGCCTGTCATTCGAGTACTTGAGAGGCTGGGACAGGATTGGAGGTTCAGCCTCAGCAATTTAGCAAGACCCTCTGCAACTTAGTAAGACCCTGTTTCAAAATAAAAATAAAATAGGGCTGGGGGAGTAGCTCCTGGGTTCAATACCCAGTATAAATAAATAAATAAATAAATAAATAAGAAATTGAGATCTTTAATATTGGGTACTATTCAAAAAAAATCATAAGTAGGATTTCTATTTGGATTATATTGTTAGAAAGAGTTCTTTGGGAACTTCACCTTTGAAGATAACAAAGTCATGTGTCATGTAACTATTGCTCCTGGTCATCCAGGTCAAGGTTAAGACTAGGAGGTCAGTCTGTGAGTTTGAGGTCTTTTTATCTCACAATCCTTCCTTTGCGGCCATGTAAGTGACCACTTTCTTGATTATTAAGAACACAGGGTGACCTAGAAAAATCTGCAGGTTTCATGGAAATAAAAGATTCACAAACAAACACAGCTGGTTTTGGCTTTGATGCCGATAAACAAAGCGAAGCAGAGCAGAACCGCAGAACAAAAATCAGAAAACCAGATTGGAAAAAGAAAGAAAGACACCCCGCCCCCCTTCAGCCTTCAGCCATGGAAGGGAAGGCTCCGGGAAGCTTTGGAAAGGGCAGCGTTTGGAGTCTGGGGGGCTCTGTCCTGGTTCATGGAGAGGTCCCTGCTTCGAGGGGACCTGACATCGAGCTACACTGGTGCCCCCGAGCTGACCTCGCCTGGAGGAGGAGCAGTGGTTATAAAGGGCTTAGGGGGACCAGGAAGAAATCAAGTGGCCGTTGACATCTCCCTACAAAGAGAGGACTGGGTGGGTGGAACAAGAGAAAATAACTGTTTCTATGAGGGAACAGCAGAAGCTTCCAAGCTCTTCTGAGATGCAGGAGGAGGAGCCTGCATTTATGTCCACGTCCCAAAGAAGCCCAAAGAGTGCATGTATGGAGCAGCCACTGGACTGAGAACCTGGATCTGCATTTTCTACACTAATTTCAAACCACCTCGGGTCAGTACAAAGGCAGTTTCAAAACACGGTGTCTAAAGAGCCTCTTTATAACTCCCACAGTACTCTAGGAAAGGCCTTATAACTAAAGTGCAACTTCCTATTACTGTATCTGACTATCACAGCAAAAACCCAACTGTTACTAAAAGTATGTGATGCAGACCTGTCTCCATTCTAAACCACAGATACAGAAACACAGGCAGAGCTGTGATCAAGTTGGTGATCTATTTGGTCATTATTAATTTCTTTGGATAAGTAACAACTGTAGTTTCTAACTCTTCTTTTTCTAGAAAAAGATTGTATACTGCTTGACTTTTTAACTCTTTTAAATCTTCTAATGAACTAAATTTTTCCACATTTGTAATACACCATGAAATTCCTGCATCCCCTCTCCTTGTAGAAAATACAAACTCCTTGAAAGAAGTATTTTTTGTCATTTTTGTCTTTCTTTCCCTGCATCAGACAATTGTGTTTTATTTATTAAAATCTCTATTGCAAAATATTTCAAATGTACCAAATAAAATTTAAAATAATAGTAAAAAAATACTTATGTACCCACCATCTAGTGGAATAAATCTTGACATTTTGACGTAGTTCCTTCAAATCTTTTTTTTTCTTTCTAGGAACTAAGGTTACATATAATTTAAGTCTTTCTTCCACTTCCTCCTATGTTTATTCACTCCCTTCCACGATCCCCAAGTAAATACTAGACTGTGGGAGTTATTATTTCTGCATTATACATATATGTTTGTTTTACCTTTATATATATTAAGCATATAACATCTGAGAATGCATGGCAAGCGCCAGGAAAAGTGGATTCATGCAGACTTTGCTCCTGTGACACCAGCAGAGGAGAGAACAGGGCTGACATGAGGTCAGGAGGAGGAATGTCAGGGCAGCACCATGCCTAAAACCCCGACACCTGACTACCCTCCCCACCTCTGGGGTCGGGCAAGGGGGTCCAGACAGAGGAATGAAGGTCACCCCAGAGGACTCAAAATCATCCCCTCACCTGGCCATCAATCTGAAGTGGACTGCCCCCTCCACTCACAGCCACCCTGCTTCACTTACTAGCATGTAACAGCCTTCGAAGTTATTTTCTATGACTGTTCCCTGCCCCTTCCCCCCGAATATAGCTTCTAAAAGAGGGAAACATTCATATAATATGTTTATCATATAATATGTTTATCACACATTTAATAATGTAATCTGAATATTTATTAATAAGTATGGTATAAACCTGTAGGTTTTTAAATTTTAAATGCATGTTAATGTATTGCATGTATCACTATATAACTTCCTTTGTTCAGTCAATGCTATGTGTTTGCAATTTATTTGTGTTACTCAATGGTCTCAATGAAGAGTGATTTCAATGCTGGGACGTATCCTATTGCATGAATATGACAAAATTTCCCTTGGTATCTGTACTGTATCCCATCTTTGCCATGGCACAGCTTCAACCACCCTAACTACACCTGCTTTACTGTACATAGGTCCAAGCAACTCCCAGAGTACATACTCCAAGGTCATATTGCTACGTCATGGTGAATGTCTAACTTAAACTGTATAAAATTATTGAGGGTTTGCTCTCCAAAGTGGTCATGAGACCCACGCGAGCAGAGTCAGGGCACTGCTCTCTCTGGCGTGCAAAGTATATTTTCTCTCTGCTGAGCTGGTGGTAACAGCACTCGGGGGTTTCTCTGTGCCAGGCCTTGGGCTCAGCTATTTGCATGTCCTATCCTATTTAATTCTAGCAGTGACCTTATGAAGCATCTTTATCAATCCTATTTTACAGGGGAAGGAAGAGGCCTGGAGATGGACAGCCGCTTACATAGCACCACCCGGACAGCAAGCGGTGGGGCAGTCATAGCAACCAACTGTTTTAGCTCACAGCTCCTAAAATGAAATGTCCCTGACTTCCCAGTTGCAAAAACATCCTTCCCATTGATTGGACACAGAATTGCAGCTGCAGGTACAATGAAGATGTCTGAGTGATTGAAAAATAGGTTCCGGTGCTTAGGCTCAGCCCTGAGCTCCTGCCTCCTCATTCCCCACTGGAGGCTGGTGCCAACATCGAGGCTGCCTCCCTGCTACTTTCCCCAAGGAACAGGCAGGAGGCCCAAGATGGGTGGCATTGGGGAGCACACCCTGGCTTCTGGGGCCAGCAGCAATGTGTTCTCTGACCTGACTCTCTCCTTCCAGCCAGGGCCTCCCCGCTATCAATCAGGGCACAGGGAGGCAGCAGGCATGCATGCCGCTGGGAGCATTTTTCCAAGAGCAAGAACAACATCATAAAGCCCCAAGAATTGAATCAGAACAAATGGATCCTAAAGACAACTTCCAGCTTAGGCCCTGGTAAGCTGACGGAATGCTAAAGAGACACATGAACCTCAGGAGCGAAAGCGGAGAGTGAGGGGCTTGATGAATCAATTCCAGAAAAACCCCCTCGCCATTCCCCATCCATCAGCCCCAGAGCCAGGAGATGGCAACTACCTGCTCTCACTCACACCTCCGTGGTACAGTCATTCACGCTGAGTGTGGTTGCAGGAAACTGACTCAGGACAGAGAACAGGAGACCCTGACTCAAAAGGAGTACACATAAAAAAAAAAAAAAGTGGGACTCTCCCTTCCCAGGAGGCATCCAGAGATGCTGACCTCCTGCTGAGTGGCAGGTCCAGCACTTCTCTCATCCCGGCTACACCAGCCCTCTCCAAGTCCTGTGGGGGGAGTGTGGTGGACAGGCTGGCTGGACCCAGGGCTTGTACCCTAACCATGACCTGGGGTGTTCTAGAGGACCCTTTGGGGAGTAATCAGATCCCAGTCCACAGGGAGAGAAGGCTTTGAGGTTAGCTGGATCTGAGTTTGAATTCACTTATTATCTGTGTGTCTTAGGCAAGTGACTTTACCTCTCTGAGGCTCAGTTACCTTAGATGAGGAGAGGGAGGTACTATGACCGGCCTCTGCTAGCTATTTATTGTAAAGATTTAAAAATAACATGTTTAGGGCACGTGGCACAGTGACTGGCACACAGTTAATCCTGCTGTTCGCTCTTATGGTGATTCTGTGAGAATCAGAAACCAGACGCCCTTCTTTTCCAAGACACTTGCCTACCATTTGGCAGAAGTGACTCCGAATCTGCAGTGACCAGGCAGTGACTGTTGCCCCCTGAAGTTACTCAGTGGGCGACCCGGACGACTCTAACACTGGTCTTCCACGTGGGAGCTGCTCAGTCAGTGGTGAAAAAATTTTCTTAGTAAGAAAAAAACCAGCACCAGCCTAGGCCTTCACGAGGGGCTTCAAGATGGCACTGAATTCCCCAGGAGCTTGTAAAGAGCTCCCAGACCTCAACAACATGTGTGTGCGTGCGGAGCTCATGGATGGATAGGCCTGCGAGGGGCAGCACGAGGAGGGCAGGGCAAGCTGTCAGGCGATAGTCCCGGCCAGAGACAGGCCAGTGTGTGTGTGTGTGGGCGGGGGGGGGGGAGGGGTCGCCGGAGTCTCGGGTCAAGCCCAGAAGGCATGCCTCATCAGTCAGGAGCAAGTTGAAGGTCTGACAGCCAGGAGGTCATCATTCGGAGCTCAGTGGCCCTCCCACGACTGCACCCAGGAGCACATGGGAACAGTAACGTATGTAGGGAAAATGCTCATGTGCAGCGTGGCACACTGAAGGGTTACGGCTACTTTTCACGCATGCATCTTTTTTCTGTTGTGTTCGTGGCACTGGGGATTCTACCTCTGAGCTATACCTCCAACCCTTTAAATTTTGTTTTGTTTTGTTTTGAAATAGGGTCTCCTAGGTTGCTGAAGGTCTCTCTAAATTGCTGAGGCTAGTCTCCAACCTGCGATCCTCCTATCTAGGCCTCCCAAGTACGGGGATTACAAGCGCGCTACCACGGTTAGCTCACTCATGCATCTTGGCTCCCTGAAACCTTTCCTCCCAGCCACCTTGAGAAGTCTGGCATTCTAAAAAATCACTATAATTTCTTTTTGACTTATTATAAAAATTAAGGCTATTTTAAAAAAATACATGGCAATTACACTTCAAAAATGAGGCAAAGATACAAATGGGCAATTCTCAGGCTCACTATGACCAATGGAACAAGAGATAATTAGCTAAATCTAAGAAAGCCAAATCAGTATGAAAATGGAATGGGACAATTTTCCACCTATCAGATTGGGACAAAGTTAAGACTGATGATATCCAAAGTTGGTAAGGTTTTGGGGAAATATGAACTCCCCCACATTGTTTGTATGGTGCTTTAAAACATTGTAGAAAGCCATTTGGAGGTCCTTATTAAAATGTTGAGAGCTAGTCATGGTGGTACACAACTGTAATCCTGATACTTGGGAGGCTGAGACAAGAGAATTGCAGGTTCAAGGACAGACTCAGCAACATAGTGAGACTCTCAGCAACTTAGTGAGTTCCTGTTTCAAAAGAAAAAATAAAAAGTGCTGGGGGTGTAGTTTGGAGGTACAATGTCCCTGAGTTCAATTACCAATACAGCATGTGCATACACACACACACACACACACACACACACACACACACACACACACACACACACTGTCAAGAGAACACATTCATTAACTCAGAAGTCCTACCTTTGGGAGTGGACTTCACAGATCACAGAAATAAAAACATCAGAATATATACTGGAGGATAATGATGTTTTCCATGGCCTTCTTTATACCAACAGGAAAAGTGGAAACAACCTAAGGCCCATTGGAGGAGTAAAACTGAGGAAATGTGGTTTTTCTATAGCATGAGGAAACTAGCTGCATTAAACACTGGATGGGAATCATAGTACTGAGCCAAAAAGATGAACTTGGCACAGTATAAAGTGAACTGAAATGTCTCCACCATGCAAATTGTGGGCCACAATTCTGTAAAAATTACACATATGTGCATGTAATATGTGAAAAATGCCCAACTGTCAATAATCCTATCAAAATGCCAGAAAGAGGCAGTTGCAGGATGTTAACTTCCTATTTTTTTTCTGTGCACAGCTTTAAGTGTAGAATTGTGGTTGATTTTCGCTTGTATATTTTACCTTTTTTTAAAAAATAAAATCTTTAAAAAATTAAATCCTCATTATAGAGCAGTTGGGAAATACTGAGATATATTTTTCTCTCTCTCTCTTTTTTTTTTTTCATTTTTGCTTCCTCTTTTACTCAGGATGGCATTGTATCACATATAACTTCATGTCCCACCTTTACGGGACCAGAGCCTTGATTAGGAAGCAAGTTTTGGGGTACAGAGAGTGCTCAGACATCGGGATAGAATGGACGTCAAAACAGGTTCAAATGAATGAATGTCCAGTCACACATTTTGTTTCCACATGTAGACACTGAGACTGAGTAGGTGGGCAGGGCCAGGAAGATGTTGTCAGTCGTGCAGGCCAGGAGCAATTTGCATGAGCATGAGCACTGAGAACATAAGTGTGTATGGTTCTGACCAAGAGACAGCTGACCGAGGCCCACACCGAACATCCACAATGAGGATAAACAGGTGCAAACCTTGACTGGGCTCCAGGGCTTTCTCCAGCCAAGTTCACCACCAGTCACTGACCCCCTTCTCTTTGCCAATTCCCCTGTCAGGCACCCGATCACCATTATTCTCACCCTTACTATACCCCCAGGAGGCAGATTATATTTATTCAAATTTGCCAAGGACGAAGCTGGGAATCTATGTAGGTAACCCAACTGGGGAAGTTGATGCAGCATTTGGTTGGCTCAGGGAGACTTTGATTCTAATTATATCTGTCCAATATGCTGACATCTACCTTCTAGAGAAGAATTACTTTGATGTCTCAAAGACTCTTATTAGTTATTTTATTACTTATTATTTTATTATTATTTATTTATTTGTGTGTGTGTGATACTAGAGATTGGACCCAGGGCCATTCTACTTCTGAGCTATACCCCTAGCCTTTTAAAGTTTTTTGTGTGTGTGTGTGTTGTTTTGAATCAGGGTCTTACTTGGTTACTGAGTCTTACTGCTATGGCCCGATACAGAATGCCCCCTGGAGAGTTCATGTACTAGTGTTGAGAGTTGATATAATTAAGCTATGAGGATTATAATCTGATCAGTAGGTAAATCCACTGTAATGGATTTACTGGGTGGTAACCTAGACAGGGAGGGTGTGGCCGAGTAGGCAGGCCCCTGGGGGTGTGGCCTTAAAGGCTCTCCTGCTGTCTTTGAATTCCCTTGCCTGCTTGCTCTCTTGCTTCTGGCCTCCATGGTGAGAGCGGAGCCCTGCTCTCTCCTTTTCTCTGCTTCTCTGCCATGCCCTGAACTCCTCAGACTTGGCCTGACATGGACCGAACCTCGAAATCTCCAGGAGGCTGTGAACAAACACATCTTTCTTCCTCTGAGTTGTGTGGTCATTTGTTTTGGACTATAACAATGAGATTGATGACTGAGAAACTTGCAGTGCTGCTGAGGCTAGTCTTGAACCTGTGATCCTCCTGTCTCAGCTACCCAAGCACTGAAATTACAGGCATACGCCACCATACCTGGTTCAAAGGCCTTTTGATAAGGACAAATGTAGAAAGGAGCAGGGCCTGAAAAGATGCCAGACCAAAGCAGGCTTTGTGAGGGACGTCTCTTCACTCATGCCAGGCTAAGTGCCGCGGAATGACATGTGTAGGGAGAAAAGGGACCAAGCAAAATGGAAAGGGTGGACAGGCCAATGTTCCTCAAGCTCCCGGAAGCTCATCAAGGAGTCCTTCCAGGCAGAGCAGAGGTAACAAGAGCCACACTCACTGGCTCGGGACTCAGGCCACTATAGCACATCGTCCCCATGCCCCAGCACAAGCAGGCTCATTTTGTTTTTCTCATCTGTTTTAAAAAGTACCCAAGCAGTAAGCTTTTGTTTTGAAACTCAATACCCTGCTGAATTCTGCACTTTGAGGCGATTCCTCCAGCTCTTAGGGATGCTTCTACCTCTCCTGCTGCCCTCTCCTTCTGAGCAGATGTTTTTCTTTTGTTCTTTTGGGATTTGTCTGGCAGTGGATTTCTTTGCACTGATAGACTCATGGGAAAACTAGAGAAGGGAGGGACTGGGAGGAGGGGTGGAGTGAGTAGGCTTTGCTTCTTTATCTGGAACCTGTTTTCATCTCTTTTTGCCTCACCAGGACCTCAGTTTCTTGTCTATAATCACAAAGCATGCTTTTTTCAATAGCTAGAATAAAAAATTACTATATCCTACATTGCTTTGGATCAGATTACTGAGGGGATAGGGGCTCATCCATCTCAATACGAAACCAATAGGTGTAAACACCTGGGTGGTTAAATCAGAGTGGTTCTGGCATCCCTGACCCAGCTTTGCTGAAAGTGTCTTTCTTCACCTGCCCACCTCTGGTGACATTCTACAAGTAGAGAGTCATTCTTTGCACTGTTAAAATATATGTAGGGGCTGGGCATGGTGGCACATATCTGTAATCCTAGTACTAGGAAGGCTGAGACAGGAGGATCGCAGGTTCGAGGACAGCCTCAACAAGTAGTGAGAGTCTCATTAATCTAGTGAGAATCTATTTCAAAATAAAAATAAAATAGAGCTGGGGCTATAGTGTGGAGGTAGAATGTCCCTGGGTTCAATCTCAGTAACTAACACACACACACGCATGCATGCACAGGCACACATACAAACACACACAAAATACATGTAGGAACATTAGTCCCTGATATCTGTAAGTAGTGACAAAGTGTTTGAAGATTTTCCTGTTCCTCTCTCATCACTCATTCAAATAAGTTCTACAAGCACCAAGGATGCACTGGGTTCTAGACCTGATGCAACAATAACAAGAGAATCAGACATGACGTCCTGTGGCACAGGAGGGCCCTGCGGCAGGGTGGCCAGTGGGACCTGGCATTGCACTCCGTGCCCTTGACCCCAGCTTTTGTGCTCGCCTTTCTGACTACCTGACACGCTGGGTGGGGTGACACCTTGTGTCTTGGTAATCGTCTTCACTTTGGTACAAATCAGCCCTGTGTTCGTCCCATGTAATGTGAGTGCAGGACTGGGCAGAGCAGATGGAGAGAGGGCCCTGTGGGCATGTGGGAGCACTGGAGGGCCACCTGTGGCAAAGATTCCCTGGGGCATATGGCGCACAGATCCAGGCGAGGATGGTGGAGCAGGATGCAGACATACCTCTCCCTTCACTGCGCTTCTAGGCCAGTGTTAATCACTACTGGGTAACTTCCTGTCTGATTTCAGACACTAGTTCTTGTTAATCTCTCTCCCAAATCCTTAGAGCTCTAAAACATCTCTCACTTTCATTACAGACCTCATTTCTCCCTCCCTCCCTTCCTCCCTGTGTCTGTCTGTATGTCTGTCTGTTTCTCTCTCTCTCAGAAGTAGGGATTAAACCTATGGGCATTCTATCTTCAAGCTACACTCTCAGCCCTTTTTTATTTTTGAAACACGGTGTTGCTAGGTTGCCAAGAGTCTCACTACTTTGCTGAGGCTGTCCTCGAACCTGCGATCCTCCTGTCTCAGCCTCCCAAGTACTTGGATTATAGGCATGTACCACCATGCCTGGCTAAATTAATCTTTTTAAAGAGAGCCAAGGCCACCGAGCACTGGCCTCCCCGGTGATACCCCGTTTCCTCATTCTTCCCCCTAGGGCCGTGGCAGGTGCTTTATGGGCTGATTAACTCCTCCGTCTTTCTCATTTCCTTCAGAACCAAACGCCTGAATCTTCTTGCTTTTGTATCTTTATGCACAGCTTCCTCTGGCTTCCTCCTTTTGGTTCACAAAGAGGCTCTGTTCTACCCTATATAAGAAATGTCTCCACTGTGCAGCCTGCTCATTCTCTTTCCCAGTGACCGTGGCCTCCCCTCCTTAATGCCAAGAAACTCCCCAGCTGCCCTTCTCTCACTATCCCCGTGGTTTTGTGTCAGGTGGCAATACTGAACATTCAGTGCCCACAGTAATGGTCTTGCCCAGCCCTGTTTGTCCACACCTGGACTTTTACACTCAAACCGTCCCCGCCCCCCCTGCCTGGACCTGTCTACCTTCTCTGTTCAGTGACACTAAACTCAGATTCTGTCCCAACCTTGCTGTTGGGTTCTCCTACACTGTCTTCTCTGGTCCACACTCATGTATCCAGATGAGCACAGACAAGTGGGCAAAGAGATGACAGAGAAGTGTTCCAGGGGATAGACCTCCAAAATGTCCAATGTCATAGAAGATAAGACATGAGCAAGTTTGGGGATAGAGATGTGTCTACAGGATTGAATGACAGCTTTTTTTCATGTCTTATCTAACACAAATCCAGGCCTGAAAGCACAACCACATGAACAATCAAACTTCTGGGTTTTTCTGTCCATAAATAGAGTTTTGGTAAGAAATGACCTTCTTGCTGCAGATAAAGCTCAGTGGTAGAGTACATGCCTAGGATACATAAGGCCCTGGGTTCAGTCCTCAGCACTGGAAAGGAAGGGAGGAAGGGAGGGAGGAAGAGAGGACCTTCTAGTGGCTAGAAGTGTCCAAATAGAAGGTTGGGGACTGTAACTCAGGTAGGAACAGATAATTCTGCTTTTTCTAAAGTTTTTTGATTATCTGATAACCTCCTGTGCACATTGAAATTGTCATTGATAAATTCGTGTGAGTATATCACGTCCATTGAAGTGTTTCCTTCATGGAGTCTCTCTGCCCCTGCCTGCCTCTCTCCCTTAAGCCCCCCTCCCTTCACTAGGGTTTCCTCTCCTCTCTCTAGAGTCCCTCCTGTATCCACATTTCTCCCTAGCTTCCACATATGAGGGAAAATGTCCAACTTTTCACTTTTTGTGACTGACTAATCTCACTTAGCATACTATTCTCCAGTTCCATATATTTCCCTGCAAAGGACATAATTTTGTTCTTTTTTATGGCTGTGTAGAATTCCATTGTGTGTATATCCATAATTTTGTAATCCATTCATCTGTCTTCTCTGTTTTTTGAATAATCATCATCTTTTCTACCAGTATCACCAGCATCTTCAATATTCTTATCACTATCACTCCCAGGTCACCCTCATCTTCATCACCATTATGTCATCAACACTGCCTTCATCTTTATCATCATCCACCATGAGCCACATTCTGTTCCGTATACTTCCCATACACAACTGAGCTTAATGTCCACAGCAACTCTGAAGAGTTAGCTTCCTATTTCAATATGATAGATGAGAAAATCAGAACCCAAAAAGATTCAAGGCCGAGATGGGAGGAGGTGCAGGTTCGAGGCCAGCACATGGTAATTTGGTGAGACCCTGTTTCAAAGTAACAATTAAAATAAGTCTGGGACTTTAGCTCAGAGGTGGAATCCCTCTGGGTTCAATCCCTAGTATCACACACACAAAAACAAAACAAAACCAGAAAGATTAGTAAGACTCATTAACTCATCAATGACTGCATCAGGCAGTTGGTTCTAGAACCATACGTAGATGATGACCTGCCATACTTGGGGGCTCTGCTTCCCATGCTAGGCTGCCTCTCTTGAAATGTGAAAGTAGACCAACCTGCCAATGATGTATTCAACAAGCTGCAAAAGAAGAGGAAGGCCCTTATAAAAACAAGCCAGAAATCTTGCCATAAATAGCAAACATGTTGATAGCAGGGAAGTGCATATCCCCAGCACTAGATGTACTGAGACAAGTCTGTCTTTCAATAATCACATTTTCCAGCTTGTTAAACTGAGATGACCTCACATTTGCTCATGAAAAAATCTGCCATATTTAAAAAGCAATCTTGAAAATATAACTTAATGATTTAAAAAATCCTCTCTTTTCTTATTTGCTTAGTAGGTCCTAGCCATTTAAAATGTTTTCTCTAGTAACATACACGAGAGAATTTATTAATTCCAAATGAAGACACTTGTTTAAATGTCAACCAGAGATTGAGGTATAAAAAAGACACAGATATGACTTGCTTATCTTTAAAAGGATACACTGAAACCAAATAGTGGTTTAATAGCATCTTTCCAACATTTTGTCTCCTAATGGACTTTGCAGGATTATTTTAGGTTGAAATTTATTCTGTGTAGTACCCCAACTCTTCTTCATTCCCATCCTTTAGCCCTTTGGGAGACAGTGAGGGAGGAAAGGGGGGAGGTGAAAAAGCCCTCTTGTAAATCTCTTTCCAAAAATCATTGGCCAAACAAAGACTTTCCCATTTAGGAACAGGTGACAGAAAGATTTCTCCCATTGGCAGCACATTAGGACTCTCCCCAGAAGTAAACAAATCTGTTATGATGAAAGCCGGACATTCCTCAGGGCTGGGATCTAATGAAAATGTCAGCGTTTTACACAGTTTAAAAACTGACAATTCAATAGTTTTACAGGAGCAATTTAACATTTATCATCATATACATGAGCATGCAGACAAAGGAAAGGGCAGCAGAAGAAACCAGGGGACTCTACTCAGAAGCCACCATGTTACTCATGATGCACGAGAGTTGTGCAGTTGGCAATCACTGGGCAGTGTCAGGCAACAGGGTCTTACAAAAGGCAAGTTGGAAATCCATGCTGCCAGATAGGATTGATACTTGATTGTTATAGTGACCGCACTTTGCACTGTCATCCATACCTCACCCCATTAAAGCCCCAATGTAGAGGGAACCAGAATACTAGAGAAGGCCCTTAAACCAGACTAAGGTGATGTACTAAGAGCTTCTGAGTGTTCACCAAATTCTGTTTTAGATGCTATCTAAGCCATTAAAAGAAGAGAAAGAGAATATGTAACTCTCAAACCAGTAGAAGGGAAAATAGAAATAAATTAGGGAAAGCACAGTCGATTCAAATAGGGCAATAAAAGAAAAGGAAGAAAAGAAAAGATTGATACTAAAACATGCAAAATAAGAGAGTTAAGACCGTTTATCTCAGTTACTGTAAATACAAATAGCTTAAATTCGCCCATGAAAACTGACACCAGAGTTGGGGGGGGGGTGTGAAACCCACATTTACATTGCTCATAAAAAGGCATCAGTAGCACACAAAAGTTAAAAATAAAAGGATGGAAATCCACACTCACACATAGAATTAAACATGGTGTTGCTTCAGCGACATTATCAGATGAAATTTAAAGATAAAAAAGCATTAGCAAGGATATTAATTAAAGATAAGAATGAGTTACAAGGAGCTGTCTGGTGAGATGATGACATTTCATACATTTGTAAAAGCACATCCCAGGAGTAAAGGAGAAAGAAAATGATACGATTGCTAAGAAATTACCAAATCCATAATCATCATAAAGATTTTAATTCTGATCTTTCAGAAACTGAACAGTTAACAGTTAAAACTTAGAGATTGGGAAGATTTCAGTTACATAATTTACAAGGTAAAGAATGCACAAAGAACCCGGCATGGTGACCCATTCCTGTAATCCCAATACTTAGGAAGCTGAAACAGGAGGATCACAGGTTCAAACTAGCCTCAGCAACACAGGGAGACTCTCAGCAACCTAGCAAGACCCTGTTTCAAAACAAAAAGTAAAATGGGCTGGGTGTGTAGCTTGGAGGTAGAATTCCCATGGCTTCAGTCCACAGGACCAAAAATAAACAAATAACTAAATAAAATAAAAACAATGCACAAAGAACATGTGCCTAAAGAATATACATTATTGTCAGGTATACATTGAATATTTACAAAATGCTGAAATTGTGCTTTGCCATTAAAATATATCAACAAATCCAAGTATGATATAGTTGATATCTGAACTTCTTTGTTAGAAGAATAATGCATCTGAACTTCTCGGTTAGAAGAATTATGCAGTTTTAGAACCCTACACATCAAGACCAATTTACCCAGTTGTCTTCCTAGAACACAGTTCTCATTTCCCAAGACTTATTTTGGGTTTTACCTCCTTGGAAAAACCTCTGACCACCTCAGGTCTAGGGGCTCCTCCCATGTCCAGCTACTCCTTCTTAGTTCACTCTACTATCTTCATGCAACTCACTAGTCCCTAAAAGCATCCGATTTGTTTGTCTGCTGGCTTGTGGCCCCCATTCCCATTGAAATGGAATGTATTTGCAATATCTGGCTCCTAGAATGGAGCCTGGCACCTAGTAGGCACTCAATGAACACTTGCTGATACCAGCCTGACTCAGCAGCCTGAAGAGGTCACCGCTCCTCGTGGAGATGCAGGCCTCTCCTGGAACAGGTGTGTCATGTCAGGATCATCCATGCTACAGTCTCAGTAAGCGATAGTGAATTTGTCCTCATATCTATGGTGTGTACTAGATGCCAAATAAATGTCTGGTTAAACATAGGACTAAACTTTGTGTGCCAGAAGAAGCCTGGCACCTTGGGAAGCCACGTCACCTGCTGACAACCACATCTCGTTAATGAAGGGGCCTGCTAGGCAGGAGCCTGTTAGCACCACTTTGCCCCCTCCCTGTGGCCCCCAGGTCCCATGCATCACATCCTGGGATGTGTGGAGGCTGCCACTGAGGACAGAGAAGACAACTTACAAATGTCCTTTTCAACAAATTCTGCTTCTCTTACTATTATATAGAAACTAGCCATTGCCAAATCTATTAAAATAGACTCCAATCATCATTTCTCAGAATAGCAGCTCAAGGACCACACTGTCCAGTTAAAGAGACAAAGATAAGTTAACTCGTTAACTCAGCTGTGTGGTCACATCGCCAGCCCAGTAGTTAAAGCAGGACTCACTGTGTGACTTGACAAGCTGCTCAGAGGCCTAAGCCCAGTTTCTATGGCCAGAACATCTATGAAATGGCCAGAATATTTATGCTTACTTCTTAGCAAGCTAATGGGATTACTCCGGTGGAGTATGGAATATAGTATGTGACCCATAAACCTTGACAACTGTAACTAAGATTCCAGGCCTTTGCATGGCCAGCTCAGTTACTCTGCACTGGTGTGCCAGTTTTGCTTAAGAAACTGGCTTTTGATAATCTGTCTCCCAGAGCCCTTCTGGAGAGGCCCTACTCTTATGGAATGAGTCTCTGTGTTCCTTTGAATCTGATTAAATCCATTCCCTGTTTTTAAAGCACAACTAGAAAAAATTCTGGCCAGTGCCAGATGTATTTGTGAAATGGCATTTTTTTTTAACTGAAGATTTCAGGAAGATGAGGCTGCCAGAGGGGCAGCCAAGATGACAGCATTGATTTGCAAAGGGGCAGATTGTCTGGGAACATTGTTCTCCCACCTAACCCTCCTCCTTCCTATTCCAGAGTGGAACATTTCCATCCTAAGCATCTGCTTGCCAGATCTGCCCCAACACTGCGGCCACTAGTGAGAACCATCAGGCACAAAGGATTTTCCCTTGGATTGGCAACTACCTGAAGAAGAGCACGTCCAAACTTCAGATTGATGGGGAAGATGGGAGCTGCATTTTTTGCATTTTAATGGCAACTCCTTTTAAACATCAGAAGATGCTTAAAATGCAGGTCTTCCAAAGCTGTCTGTGTGGACATGGTCTCAGAGCCGCACCCAGAGAGATTAAGTCAGAATCACCTAGGCAGGATCTGGGCGGGTGCCCAGGTGATTCTTCCAAATAGCCTGGGTGCTGAGTCACTGGTGTTGCCCCTATAGGTTCTGCCACGTGGTACTGGACAGGCAACTGTGGACACCATTTGGGCTTGCACCTGACCACAGCAAGCTTGCCACAAGGCCTTCTTCTGCAGGTCTAATCAGGGCCACATGCTCTGCTTCTGGGGACCAGGGAGGGAACCCAAAGGAAGGAAGTGAGCCAGGTTTGCAAAGGCCAATAGCAGTGTCCAGCACACTGGAGAAGGCCTGCTGTGACTGCTGGGAAGAAGGGAACCACCTGAAGAATCTTATGGGTCTACCTCTCAACATGTCCAGATCCTCTCCTCCCAGATCCAGAAAGCCAGAATGGTCTGATATAGTTTCAGATTTTTAGGAAACCCGGACAGGTTAAAAAAATATGCCACCTGGACAGAATTGACTTGTAGGCTCAGCCTGGGAATCGAGGCTCAAATTCCTCACATCTGCAGAAATTATCCTTTTGTTGCAATCAAAAAAGTCTCCCTGGATGAAATTGATGGTATGTAATAAAAGTGAGCTTTATCTATTTTTTAAAAAAATCTCCTGTTTTTCAGGTTTGGTGAAACACACCTATAATCCCAGTACTTGGGAGGCTGAGACAGGAAGAGCACAAGTTTGACAACCTCAGTAACTCATTAAGACCCTGTTTCAAAACAAAAAGTAAAAAGGGCTGTGGATGTAACTCACACAAAGTCTTCCTTCTCAGAAACTGGCCAGATCTTCTTTAGAGAGTGGAAACCTAGGTGCTCCAAATGCCTGTCTTCATTAATTTGTAATTTTAAAAAAATGTTTTTTAGGCCACACTGAAATTCAGGTGCTATATGTCATGTAGTGCTGGCCTTGGCTGTGTGCAGACAAGTCGTGAGCTGTCCTTCGGTGCCCTAAAACGCCAGAGCTTATGCATTGAGCTTAGGAAACAAGTCTTCCCACCTGTCACAGAGTCCTGCCTATTCAAAGACAAGCACTACATGCAGATCCTGGTACCCTGGACTCTTGCTCCTCAACCATGAGGAACAAGGCTGGGGATTCAGAAGCCAGAGCGTCCTACCTCCTCAATAATGACCATATCCACGGTGGACTTACTGCAAGCCAGGCATTGAGTTTGGCTGTGTGGTTAAAGAGTGCTCAGGAAATGTGTTCGGACCGGTGAATGGATAAGTTAATGAAACAGGCATCTCTTTGATTTCATATTTCTAAAGCTGAGCATTGAAAGGCATTTGGGTTTGCGGAAACTATTCTCTCGCTTGCCAACAATTCCTGGGTGCCCAGAGCACAGTCAGCATGCTGGGGACTAAGGATGACGGCCTCCAACTGTGTCCTTGGTATTAGGACAGATGAGACAGGACAGCGAGGTCTCTGGGTGGAGGAGGAGGCAGCTTCTCCCTCCTAGAACACCTCCCTGAAGGTGCTCACCACTCTTCCCTGGGAGGCAGATGCCTCCTCCTCCAGGGGATGGTGCACGGCCCTAGCAGGCAGTTTTGTTTTCAAGGACTAGGCTGGCAGAAGCTTCCCCCCGACCAAAAAAAAAAAAGCCAGAAGCAGCAAGGAAAGGACCAGAGATAGGCAGCAAGGTGCTGATGGCACATTAGGACACAGTACATCTGCCATTGGTGACAAAGTCCTGGTGTCACCTAAGGACACAGCGCATCTATGATTAGCAGATTCGGGAATAATGTCTGTGGTGAAGTGCTCTGCTGGGGTTCGCTCTGCAGTGGCATTTCCACTCATTTGGTTGGTGCCCAGAGAATTCTGCTGGGGCCCCCCGTATCCTAGCTAGCATGGGACGTCTACCTGTTTCCCAGGGGCACTCTCACTTGCCCTCCCCGAGCTACACACCTCTAAGAACACACACCTGATCAGCTTTCAGTTCCCAGACTCAACGTCAGGTCCCTCCATCTCAACCTCGTGTCCCAATCTGACAGGCCCAGAGGGAGACTGA
Source organism: Graphiurus murinus (assembly GCA_004027655.1). Classification (NCBI taxonomy): domain Eukaryota; kingdom Metazoa; phylum Chordata; class Mammalia; order Rodentia; family Gliridae; genus Graphiurus; species Graphiurus murinus. The sequence continues at coordinate 33,752 of PVLC010007880.1, read as the reverse complement.
TTCCCATTCTCTGCTCTCCTGGTTCTCTGTACGTGTCCTTTAGAGTGGGTTTCAAAGTGTTAAAATGTGGCTATTCACGAAAGCCCGGCCAATCTCTGTGTCACTCTTGTCCACAAAGGTAGCTCACTGTCCCGGTCCACAGGTCAACATCCTCACAGCTATAATCTGAAGGACACGACCATACAATTAAAGAGAGGAAGACGTATTTGCTCAGAGTTTCTTGGAGATTCTGGGTTCAGTCCATGTGCAGCCAGGGTCTATGGATCTCAGGGCATAGCAGTGTAGAGGAGAGAGAGAACGCGGGCTCTGCTTCTCACATCACAGAGAGAGCAAGCAAGCAGGGGGACTCAAAGGCCACACCCCAGAGACCTGTCTTCTCCAGCTATGCCCTACCATCCTAGGTTAGCACCCAGGCTGTGGTAAATCCATTATGATGGATTTACCTGATGAGATTACAGTCCTCAGGACTTAATCACATCAGCTCTGAACATTGATACCTAAGCTCTTCAGAGCGTCTATATCTAACCATGAGATCCACCCAGCAGGCAGACTAGCTTCACCTTAGCAATAGGCAGGGCCCCTCCAGGAGAGTAAGGTAGCAAAGAGACTTTTTTCCTTTTCCCTGGGAGAGGTTTATAAGGTACCTGGAGGCTGGGGGCAGGTAGAGGCTTTCCCCCAGGCCTCTCTCTCCTTGCTGGCATCTCCAAGCTGACCTTTTGCTCTTCTACTGAAGATCACAAATGAGAGGCTTCGTAATGAGCAAATGAATGATGCCCATGACCAGAGATGCTACATTTATAAAACAGTAGCCCGGTACTATGAAAATTAGAGCTAGGGATACTTAAAACAAAAACAAACAAAAATTGCCTTTATTCTTTGTCCAAGAAGTCCTAAATCTTTATGAACCCCTTTGCCTTGAATCCAATTCATTTTTAAAAATCATATTTAAAAAGTTCCCCCTTCTTTCGTTATGAAGAGAATCCTGAGATATATTTTCACATTCCATAAAAATCTAAACAGCTGCTACATTTCCAAATCACATGGAACATTCAATATCCCAAAGATCCACATTGGTATTCATGGTTTTTAAAAGGCAAAATCCAACAGATGTGGTCATGTCTTTCTCCAAACTGGATGAAGACAGCAAGAGTCATTCATCAGCCCCATCACGTTCTGGTGCAGCACAATTTCACACTTCCACCTCCAGCCGAGTTTATTCAGTTCCCGCTGTGTGACTGAGCACCTGTGCCTGCCTGGCCAAATCTCAGAGAAGTCAATAAAATACATGACGCTAAGATGAAATAAAACTCTGTGTAAGTTGGATAAGGCGGCACATGCCTATAATCCCAGCTACTTAGGAACTGAGGCAGGAGGATCACAAGTTACAAGCCAGTCTGGACAACTTAGTAAGACCTTGTCTCAAAAAAAATTTTTTTTAAAGGGGTAGAAATGTAGCTTAGAGGTAGAATGCTCTTGGGTCCAGTTTCCAGTGCTACAACCAAAACCAAAACAAACAAACAAAAACCAACCCTGCTTAATATTTCCTTACTGACTCAGCAAATCCTTTCTGACTTTGCTATGCTACAAGGTGAGGCCACCAGTACTATGATATCAATATATCATCGCATCTATCTATATATTACTAGATTGATATACTAACCAATGGGAATAGGAGTTTAGAAGTATTTTACTATGTGGAAAAATAGTTCAGTAATCAAGTGTCTGATGGAACCTTCATCATTCTCTCTTCCCTCCTTCCTTTTCCTCTCTTGCAGGCTCCACACGCAGAGGATGTGTTTGAAGATCAGTCAAAGCCTGGCCAGTGTGACAGAGCACTGGGGGAGGGAAGCAAACGCCCCAGATGAGGCTGGGGCTGGAGCATGCCAGGCCTCGCAGGCCTTTGCCAAGCATTTATATTCATTACAAGAACAAAGGGAGCTGCCTGGGGTGGTTTAGGAAGTGAGTGTATGATGTAACTTACATTTTATAAAGATTGCGCTGCTTAGCTGTCTCATGAATTTATGCCTCATGCCTTGATTGGATCACAAGCTCCTGGATGGCAGGGCTACAGTTACACCCGCTTAATACCCCTACATCATGCACTGGTAGCATTTTAAACCAATGACTCTCAGACTTCTGTGTGCATCGGAATCATAGAAGGCTCATTCCAACACAGCTTGCTGGACCCACCCACAGAGTTTCTGATTCAGTAGGCCTGGGTGAGGCCTGAGAATTTGTATTTCCAAAAAGTTCTCAGGTAATATTGGGATGTAGGTTGCTGGTCCAAGAACTGCACTTAGAGAACCTGTGTTTAAATCTCTTTGTGGAATAAATCAATCAACAAAGAGGGCGTGGAAACATTTTTAAAACAAAATGATGGAAACACTCTGTGGTTTCAGTGTGACCTAAAACAGCAATCATTGACTCTAATTTTTCTTTTTCCCTTTTAAGATTATTCTTTGTCATATTATGTGATGATAACAAAAATGACTAACCCATTGCATGCAGAAGTGCTCTGAAAGGAAATAGATCAGAGATCAGACAAGATGAGACACTTCAGAGACTGTACTGCCAAGTTTAATTATAAATTAAATGCCATTTGAAGATTTTTTTTTTTTTTTGGCAAAAGTATGTGATTTATTTGTGTAGGCAGTTATTACCTGCCTCAATCCAAAAAGGCTGAGGTGATGAGGCTCCTTGGTGCTATTCCAAGACTGCAAGTTGAAGTAAACTTTTCCTTAGAACTCAGGAAGAAAACTTACCACGGCCCATAGCTGTTTGATTCAAAGTACTCAATGTTTGTAGAACAAAGTGGATTCGATCTCTTTCCTAGAAGGAACCCTTAAAAATTCCAGTTTAGGCACTCATTATGCCAAAGCAGAAATGCAACCCAAGAATGCAACACAAGGACAGAATCAACACAAAGACAACACACTTCAGACCTGGAGCAGTTGCGTGTGCACTGCCACACAGGAAGTGCGTGGCCCCAGCACTGTGGTCTCCAGGAGGTTGCTCTGTCCTGCCATACCTGAGGCCTCAGTTCCCCAGTGCCCAGAAACATCCAATTGCCCAGAAATCATTATTGCAGCCCAATCAAAAACAGCCAGTTCAAACTCAGGAACAGCTTAGGGTTTGGGTTCACTAGGAAGCTCTCTTGCCTGAGGCCAGCAAGGTCTAATAGGATTATTCTCTGCTTAGGAAAGAAGCCAGTCAGAAACACACCAGGACGATCCTAAGTGAAATCTCATCTATTCTGCAGTTACTCGGGATCTCTTGATCTAAGAGGTCAACTGGAGACGGGAGGACTTCGAAACATCAAAAGCCACAGGATCAAAACAAGAAAGCCAGTTGAAATCTATAGGTCTGGCAAGCACATAATAAATAGGATAGTCATTAAATAGCAACCAATGAACAATCTTTCTCTCTGTCCCTGTAGCAGGACACACCACCATACGCAGTCACTCTGAGACTGACACAATTTACACCACGGGATGATGAACTTGTATCTCTGGTCTATGCTGGTGGGAATCATGGAATAGTCAGTCTGGCTATGAATTAAATAATAAAAAAAAAATAGCGACCCCTACACTCTAGCAAGAAATGAGGCACGTGTGAGCCCCCCAATCCAAGGTCATTATGCAGAGTCTCTCTGAAACCCAGCACCCCAAGGCATTTGCAGTTACCCACCTCCAAAAGGGTAAAAGTAAACACTGGACCTGCTCTGGTGTTACACTGCCACCGGATCCTCCCCGCTGTCTCCCTCCTCCTCTTCTTCTTTACAGACAGGTAAAGTTGGATCTCTTCAAGGAACTGGGGGCTCCCACTCTAGGCAAAGGTTGGACAGGTGATCAATGTACAGCATGAGATTTGGCTGTGCCTACGTGCCTCCGACAGAGCTGGATCATCTAGGGCAATGAAAATTGCAAGCAACAAGAAAGCGTATTAACAGCAAGGGCAGGGAAACCCAGGCCATACACACAGTTCCCCAGAACAGCCAGCCACCACTCCTGTCCTCAACCATTCACTCTGCATGCTCACCACGCGCTGTGCCAGGCTCTGGGTGGAGAGAGAGCAACGACAAAGATAAGCACAAGCCCTGCCCTCAAGGAGCCAGGGCTCCTCTTCAGGAGAGCATGAGACGAACAATTACAGGACGGCAGGTAGGGGAACCTAGAGAGTGCTGAGGAGTACAGAGCAAAGGTGGCCAGCCCAGACTGGGGAAGAGTGGTCAGGGAAGTTTCCAGAAGTGACATTTAATATTGAGCTGAAGCATCCAGGAAGTTCACTGGACAAGATGGGGGTGGGTCAGGACATGCAAGATTCTAGAGGCGAGAGAGCAGGGTTGGTATGAGGGGCCAAAGGGTTGGCAGGAGGGGCCTTTTGTTCTCAGCCATTCTGCAGCCCATGATTCTACACCCATCCAGGGCACCAGATTTGGAGTCTTCATCCCCCATCGCAGGGAATTCTCCAATTCCCACAACCCAGTTGTATTTCTACCTCTCTGGTGGTATCTCAGGAAAAGGAAAGAACTTAGAAAATAGTTGTCTCCATAGAAATTGAGGAAAACCCAGGTGGAGTCATACTGCTCTGAAACAGACCCATCTCAGCATTTGCTTTTCTGCACACTAGCACGAGGAGTGAGCGCCACCCGCACTCAGACTTGTCAAAGCAGACAAGATGCAGGATTGCGATTTGTCATCACCAACTCAGAAGCCCCGGAGTTTCCTCCCTTGGCTGCCCCGCCTTTCTCCACGCTTCCCTCCACATCCCTGGGAAATTGCAGAGGGAGCATTTTGTGATCTTACCCTTGGCGTTTTTCATGGTTATCTACAAGGCTATCACAGATGCAATACCTCCCACTTGCCTTGTGCAATTAAGGGAAACCAGAGAGCTGGTGAAGCCAATGTTGTCACTGGTTTCCACATGGAGAACAAAACAAAACAAAGAGCCCATGAAAGTCCCAGAAGCTTCAGAGATGCCCAGGGTTCTAGCTACCTGTGCATTATGAAAGAATGCATTGTAAGGGACAATTTAAGAAGAGGCAATGAGTACGTGATCATTTTACTCCAAACACACAGTCCAAAGGAGCTTTCCTTTACATTTTAATATTATCATACAACTTAAATCCTTCGAACAATGACCCTGATTGAACACAGAAAGAAACAGAAACCCTCACTTCCAAGAACCAGGGCAGGCAGTTATTTTAGAGACAAAGAAAAGATGTCTTTTTAACCTATGACAACACAAATTTGTTTAGGTTTTCCCCCCCACTAAGTAAGTAAGCAATTAGTTTTTTTCCAATAAAAATATCCCTGTGCATGTGCAAACACCAGAGGCAATCATATAATTACCCTGCCCAATCAGATTCAAATGCTGACAGTTGAGTTCCCACTGCTCATTAACTTCAGATCGCAATGAGGTCTTTACGGAAGCCCTCGCCATCTCTTTACAAAGGTTCCTATGATACTGGGAGCAGCCCGGGCACTACTTCATACAGGCTAATCATCCCCAAATCACCAGGGCCAAGGCCAGCCTACTCTGGCTTCCCTCTGCAAAAATAGAAAGAGAAATGTGAAGACTCGCTGGGCTTAAACGCCCTTGGTTCATTTGGGGATCTCACTTCTAAATATAATAGTAACCTTTCACCCCCACACTTTAAGTGCCGTAATTATGTAATTAAAACCAATTATGTCATTTAACAGAGACTTTTCCAAGCCAATTACCTTCATCATTGACCTCAGAAGATTTCCCACAATGACCCGCAACAGTGAAGATTGGGATAAATTTAGATGCTGGCTTCCGAAGGCTGGCACGGGTGAGCTGGGTGGGTTGTGGCTCGCTCAGGTTCTTCTCCACTCTAGAAGCTGAACTGGGTTCATTGGGGCCTAACAATACCAGCAGGACATGCTTGCACAATGCTTCCAATATGCTAAGATAATTCATTTTTCATACCCACCCTGATAGTAACTTCCAGGTTGCAGATGAGAAAGAAGAGGCAGGGAGAGTTAAAAGTCACCCCAAGTTAACTGCTGGCTAACTATAGTGCTAGGGCAAGAACCTAAGTTTTCTGCTGTTGGATCCATACCTGCTTAGTAACAATGTAAACCTGCAAACCTCCTAATTGCTTCATGTTGAGAATATGTGCATTGACGTCACAGGTCAATTCAAAGACATGCTGGAGAAAATAGGAAGGAAGAGTGTCACCATCTGTATATCTGGGGCAGTCTGGGTTACAAGAATGGAATTAATTGAGTGTGGTCATGAGCTGCAAGTTTGCCTCCTGTTCATGAGAGTTAAATGCCTCCAATTTCTGGGTTATTTAAAGAGCATACCATTTTATGGGCAGGAGGAAGCACTTTAATCTACAAAATGATTTTTATCACAAACTAAACATCCTTGTAACTTTTGGTCTTCCACTTTGGTCCGAGTTGTCTCTCCTTGGAGCTGAGACAGCTGTCGGAACTGAGAAGACCTCCTTCAACCCTGCACTGTACCCTGACTGCTATCACTGCACTCTCCAGCTCCTGCATCCAGGTGGGATGTGAGAGCTCAGGACACTGATGAGCACGGTGGGGCACACCTATAATCCCAGTGCTTGGGAGGCTGAGACAGCAGGATCACAGGCTTGAGGTCAGCCGCAGAAATTCAGTAATACTAAATTTTTGAAAGTAACAACTTGGCGAGACTCTGTTTCAAAAATCAAAACAAAACAACAACAAAACTGGGGGTGTAGCTTGGAGGCAGAATGCCCCTGGGTTCAGTCCCCAGCACCACATACACACACACACACACACACACACACACACACACACACACAGGAACTCAGGACACTTGCACTCATCAAAATGGGGCATTTTCTTTCTTCTTTCTCTTTTATTACCCCATGGCCTTGAGGGAAAGCAAAAAGGAATAATATTTCCTTTAATGGTGGGAGTTTCCACCTTGGCATTACTGGAGTTTGGGGCCAGGTCTTTCTTTATTTGGGGGTGTGTGTGGTACGATGTTTGAGGAGACTCCTGGTCTCTACTTACTAGATGCCAGGAGCACCTCTTTCGTCAATCAGGGACAGTAAAAAAATGTCTGCAGAAATTGCTGAATATTCAAGGGTGTGATCAGGATGATCCCTAGTTGAGAACCATTGCTTTAATAGAACATTCAGGTATTCACTGGGTCTTCCTCATTGTACCTTTGAAAATGTGATTCCTTGCAATATTATGATCTCTTCTATTTAAAGTGTGAAGGTGAGGGAACCATCACTCTTCTTAGAACTTTCAAGAGCTATGCAAAAGGAGAGCTGTCTAAGGAGAGCTGACTAATCTACCCCCCCCAAAAAGAGTCCTCCCCTCAAAAATGCCCAAGACAGTGATGCTGCTGTCTATCACAGCTATGAAGCCACTAAGATTTGCTGACCTATTAAAGACCTGGGAGAGGAAACCCGATCAGATGGAAATAATTTTACTTAAAGGCCAACAAGGAGGGAAGGAGTGTGAAGGAGAAGTGAGAAACAAAGAACAGGCATCTAGGGTGAGTTCACAAGTGGGGATCTGGCTTCTCACTTCTCCAGGAAAGAAAATGGAACCTTAAGATGATTACTGTGTTTCCTGAACTCATGTTCAGCCCCAAACATGAAAGAACCTCAGCAGAGACACCTCCACTCCAGAAAAAAAAAAAAAAAAAAGAGAGAGAATGGTAACGCCTCACCTATTTGGGCAAATGTGAGCTAGACATTGAAAGTGAGCAAAATGGATGGGTCTATAGAATATTTTTCAAGGGAAGGCATTTATTTGCCCTGCAATACCAGCAGTCACTAAGGGTAGACAAGCTGAAGTCACTCCTGCAGTACTGATCAGAATGGGAACACAAGATAGAATTCATTCAGTTAACATCTGCATTCTTGGGCTGGGAGGAAGGGCTTTGATGCAGTTTTTCCACTCAGGGAGGACAATTAGTTGCCATGTTCACACTGCAGCTAGCCGAAGCCAGGGATTCCAGGCCCAGACTTCTCTTCCTTGAAGGTCCTGAGTTCTAAGTCAGTCAAAAAAACCATGTTGGTTTGTAGGTAAAGCCTGGGCTTTTGGGGGGCTTCCTGGCATGAAAAGACTTGGATTTTGTAGCTGTCTATGTAGAAATGTGAATACCCAGGGTGGAGTGGTGTAAGGGAGCTCCGGTTTCCAGAGGTGGGACACCCTGCTTGCTTGTTTCCAGGCAGCCCCCCCCTTCTGCTACCCCTTGCTCTAGCTGTCGCATTCTTCTGGCCCCTCTGTGCTCCTGGTTCCCCTCTGCTTAGTGAAACCTAACTACTTAGAAAGTGACAGTCTCACCTGGAAGAGAGCAAAAATAAAGGGATGTGGTGGTGGTGGTGGTGGGGCGCTGGCCTGCCTTCCATTGTTCTTTTAGGAATACTAGCTTTTCTTTTGGTAAAGAGCTAATATGCAGAACAAATAAAAATAGAAAAACAAAAGTAGTGTCCTGAGGTTCTAGGAGAGAGTTGCAAACAGAAATGCCCTTTTCTAGTGGTGAGTAGTTAAATCTGGAGGAGCTAGACCTCAAACTTTGATAAATGAAGAGTGTCTCGGGGGACCTTCTCCCTGAGGATCAGCAAACTCACCCTACACCTCTCTACTGAAATCCTTCATCCTGGCCAATGTGGGTTTCTCAGAATACCTGGGTACAGCAGAAGAGACAAGAGAGGTCCACGTTCCAGTTCCAGCAAGCACTAGAGCCACACAATGCGTTTATATTTTTGATGGCAGTGCCTCCTGACTGAGTCTACAACATTGGCACACAAACCTTGTTTGGTCAAAGCAATTCAGCAATGTGGAAATGTGGGTCTGCTTGCGCAAGCCTACACCTTTGTTTTTTTTTTTTGTTTTGTTTTTTTGTTTTTTTTTAAGCCAAACCAATGTTCTACATGGACCATAAAACAAGTACTGCTCTCTCCGTGTCCTTTCAGCATGAAGTGGAGGAGTATCGCTGGGTTGGTTGGCAGGTGTCCCAAGAGGTCACCCACACAGTCAACAACCAAAGAAGATTTCCCAAAACAGTAAGTCCATGCTTTGGCCAGAGATAACTCATATTCCTAATGCATTCTTGGAGTGGGAAGAAAGACTTTGACTTAGGTTTTCCTCACAGAGAGGACACTGTAGCTAGTGTGAACAGGATTTTAACGGTGTCTAGAATCCCAGTTATGGTAGAAGTGGGAATCCAGAGATAAACTTCAGTAGATCTAGAAATCTTATGCAAAATTTGGTACAAATACAGATGGATGGTTTTCATCATATTTTCAAATTGGTCTCAAATTCAGTATAAAAGTTGAGTGCTGCTTTCCCTTATTTTTTTTTTCTGAGGTATAATTTATAGAACATCAAGCTCACCCATTATAAGAGTAAAGTTCAAATTATTTTGAATAAATGTATAGGATTATATAACCATCACCACAAACCAGTTTTAGAATATTTCCATTATCCCCCAAAAGATCCTGTAACTGTTCACGATCAGCTTCTCTTAATTTTTGTAACAAAAATTCTAGGGTTGTAAGAAGACTCTTTCCACATTTGCAAAGCCAATCTACTTTTTCCCTTTCCCAAGAACCCTACTAAAAAAATTATTTGTTGTTAATCTGAAATTCAAATATAACGGGGCATCTTTTCTGTGGTGCTGGGGATTGAACTCAGGGCCTAGGCAAGAAAGTGCTCTAACGCTGAGCAGCACCCCCATCCCCTCCTACATTTGTCTAATACCAAAGCAGAATTACAGTGGGTAAATGAATACTCACTACCTGAAATAATTGAATTTATCTGGAGCATTAGAAATAAACATGTATTATTTTATCAAATTTGAACCATCTTGGTTCTAAGACAGATAGAACCTGATTCCAGTTAGAATTCAGGCTGAAAACTAAAGCTGCTGAAGCAACCTAAAGAATTCACAACCCAATTGCTGTTTTACAAGCAAGCCCGGGACCTCGGGCTTTCATGGGATTATATGCTACATTTGCCTTGAAAGGTTAAAGTGGATGTAATTGTTAACCTCGCAACTCACAATCAGAACTGGAAATGTGACTTTTAGGGGCACAAATTATAGGGAAATCATTCTTAGTCCTTTTGGGGGTCACAGACTCCTTTGAGAGGATTTGATTAAAGTTACAGGCCTTCTCCATAGAAAAAGGCACAGACACATATTCACACCCTTTTGCAGAGGCAGGGAGAGGTTTTATAGATTCTGTGACAGTGTTCACGGGCCACTCAAAGATTTGAGAGATGGCTAAGTTGAAGCCAGCATGAAGTCTTATACTTGCTTTCCTTTCCTCCTGTTTGTGTGGGAAGGGAAAAGGCTGCGGTAGTGGCTAGGGACCTGGGTAAGGCCAGATGAGCCAGCCAGGGCCAGCTGGGCCATCATGCTGAGGGATGGAGCCTGAACTCCAAGGGCTGAGTTTCACTATCTGTGAAATGACAGATCAGTGTGATGGTTTCACAGGTCACAGCTCACACGTAGAACAGAAAGGAATCTGCAAAGGGCTCTTTTAGGGCCTGGAGAACTGCGTAAGACTTTGTATTTTAAAAAGTTTTAAAATGCTGGATCCGTGGTGACTGAAGTTAACTAAGCACCTTCAGTTCCAAGTCACTTGATTATCTGATCCTGGGCATTTTTCTTTTGGGCTCAAGAAAAAACATTTGGCAGGGACAAAAGATAAAGACATCCCGGCCCTGATCATTCTCCTGTTCTCCAATATTTCTTTTTCCCTTTGAACTGCTCTACCTTCCTTCACATGGAAAACTGTCTGCAGATCTGGCAATGCACGGCCCCAAATTGCCCACTTTTCCTCTGACAAAATAAAAAATATTTCCCTCCAATTCTATGAACTTAATTTTCTCTTGGGCAACAAAGTTTCCCATCAACCTATATATACCATTATATACTGTTATGCCAACAAGTATAGCCCAGGTAGAAAAAGGACAAGTGTGTCCAGCTCTGAGTTTAATAGATAGTGGCTCTTTTGTGCCTTAAAGCCACCTACAAATTAGGTTCCACTATTATCATCTACATTTTTTTCAGAAGAAAAAATTAAGGGAAAAAAGTTAAGTGACTTATGCAAATTTACCCATGCAGCCAATGACAAAGAGAGATTTCAAATCACAAAACTACAGTATATGGAAGAGATTAATTATTAATTATACAATCTACAACTAAAAAAAAAAGAAAAGAAAAGAAACAACACATGTTTTATTCATACATTTTTCTTTCCAACACAATCTACTACTTCAAGGAAATAATAACTTATCATGCCCAGTGACATGAACCACAACACTATTTTGAATGTTTATTTGATACTTACATCTAAGCAAATCAACTATGTTCAGAGTTATCAAAAGAAAATCAATTATTTAGTTTTTAGGTTTTATTTTATCTGACCTTGATCCTGGAAGCGACAAGAAAAAGGCTTATGCTCTGTTCTTACTTGCCTTCCCTGGACACTGGCATCCTGCTGGGAAGAGCATGCTGGGAAATAATGTTCTGCACTTTTGTGTTAAGACTTAAAAAGGAAAATACAGAGCTTGTGTAAATCATGGACAAAGTTGACAAATTTCACGGCTTAGTCATGGTTAACATATCAGATTTCATGGTTTGACAGAGATTAACAAGAAAATCATATTAGAGTTACAACTATTAGTAGATTCTTAGGTATTTGGTAAAGAAACTCCACGCTCTCCAGATTCCACTGCCCACTCCTGTCCTTGGACCCACAGATGCAGAGCCTCAGTGAATCTTGGGAGAACAAAGGAGATCTCCCAGGGTCTTGAGTCCCTTCTAGTTATGGCCTGTCCTGGGGGGCGGGGCAGGGAAAGGTCTTAGCCTCCCGGGGATAAAGCAAGGTTTCCCATTTATAAACCAATTCATAAAAGTGTAGGGAGAGAGTGAGAAAAAACCATAGCCTGTTTCTCCATAACAGATATTTTGCGTTAACACTGTAGGCGCTAAAAAGAAGAATGAATGATCAGTTTTGGAACTATGATGTTTTAGGTAACATTAGGTTTTCCTGTCTTTATGAGGAGGCAATTCAGGAGAAGCCCTGTTGTTAGTAGAGGCCTGCAAGCTGGACTTCAAAAAGCCTGCTGCCTGCCAGCCATTTGGCCCCAGGGCTCTGCATATCCTCTTTCTGCTAAGAGGCCCGCTTGCCTGTCAACTTTGCATAAAAGACAGCCAATTTGTCAGCCATTTGCTTTAATTCTCTTTCCGAGTCTTCCTACGGATAAACTCCCTATACCTTCTGGTCTTCAATATCATATATCTGACTGGAGGATGGAAATTCACTCTCTGGTCTCAGGCGGGTTTCCTTCCCCGCAGTCCTTGGGGTCTTATAGGATGTCCTTAATCAGAACCACATTACTCGGCTAGAGGAAGTCCTTGCGCAGACTCTGGCAAGACACTGGGGCAAATTAGTTTCAGAACCTAGAAGGTCAGATTGGGAATAAAAGCCGCAGTTATCTATTGTGTTTTCTTTAGTTGAGAGAATTAAGGCAGGGTGCCTAACTCTTAAGAAACCGAGATTTGGATAAGTAACAGCCACTTTGGAAAGGAGTGCATTGATTGCTGAGCACAATGGTCAGTTATGGAAACTGAAAGTCCTTTCATTCCAGGTATTCTAAATGTAAGCAAGGAATTTCTCATTTTGTACAGATAAGTTTTCATACTTCAGTAGCACACTAGATGGGTAAATTGAAAATAGCTAACTTTTGTCAAAAAATAGAAGTGTTGCTTAATTGTGTGTATGTTCATACATATATTTATACACATATTCTACATATGCATATGTTTGACAAATAAAGTGCATTTTTATAGCAATAATAGCAGCCACCATTTACTCTGCTCTTGTATGCCATGGCAAGCACTTTCCAACAGTGTTTCATTTAGTTTTTTAACAAGCTAGCTTGGCAGGGACTATCTTTGTCCCTATTTTATAGCTAGATTAAAAAAAAAAAAAACTTGGATTAGCCTGGCATGGTGGTGCATGCCTATAATCCCAGTACTTGGGAGGCTGAGACAGGAGGATCGCAGGTTTGAGGCCAGCCTCAGCAACTTAGGTCTTCAGCAACTTAGTGAGACCCTGTTCCAAAATAAAAAATAAAATAAAGTTGGGGGTATAGTTTAGAGGTAGAATGCCCCTGGGTTCAATCTTTAGTACCAAAGGGGGGAAAAAAAGTTGGGATTGAACTGAGGTAGAGCCACAAAGTTAGACATAGAGGCAGGAAGTCCAATTTAGGAGTGGCTGACTCCTCAGCCTGAGTGTTAAACCACTGGCTTATGTCAGGCTGCGGAAGTTCCCATTGCTCCTGCTCATACAAGTGCCCTTGCTAACTCTGAAAAAATGCAAAGTTCCAGGTGGGGGTGGGGATGAAAAGCTAGGGTACAGTCACTAACTCATGAGTGTGGTGGAGTTGGGCAGGAGTCTAACCCTGTACCTGCCTCCCAGGAGAGGGGCTGTGAGGCTCTGGGCAGATTGAAGTATGATTGGGAGAACAAAGAAGTTGCTGTAAAAAGTCAAGACCTAAGCTGGGTGCAGGTGGTGCATACCTGTGATACTTAAGAGGCTGAGACAGGAAGATCAGATCGCAGGTTCGAGACCAGCCTCAACAGCTTACCAAGACTCTCAGCAACCTTGAAAGACCCTGTTTCAAAACAACAACAAAACTAATATTCTGATTTCATTTCCTTTGGGAAGATGCTCAGGAAAGCTATTGCTAGGTCATACAGTGGTTCCATTCCCAATCTTCTGAGAAACCTCCACACTGGTCTCCATATTGGCTATAGTAGTTTGTAGTCCCACCAACAGTATAATAGGATTCCGATTCGTTTCCCCATGACAAAACTACTAATTCCAATATCAAAGACATGCACAGGGAGGGGGACACCAAGAGCTGTGTGCATGTATTTATCAGATACTCTGTACCCCAATATGATGTAAAATTACAATGTACCAAAAAAGAAAGAAAGAAAATAAAAGAAAGAAAGAAAGAAAGAAAGCCATGAGTTATCTTCTCCTTCACAAATTTTCCCAGGACCAGCCTGGGTAGGGAGACTGAGAACCAGAGGGACTGGGGCATTATTTAGTGAAAATCTGCCCCCATAGGTTTTCAAACTGATAGCCTTCCCTTCTCACCAGTGGGCTTGTCCTCGAGACCAGAGCAAGAAACATTCCCAGTGTGCCCCCACCCTCCCTAACGCCATGGGCAGCTAACAATTACAGAGGGAATGAACTTTTTCATCAAACGCCCTCCCATAAAACCATTTCCCAGGAAATGGAACACAGCATGGAGCTGGCCGGCTGCAATTTTCCACCAACAATGAGCATCGAGGGGCACAGGTACTATATTTAAATGATTTTCCTCCAGCTTTTTGGCAAGGCTGTTTTACCAGGAGACTTGCGGAGCTGGGCTGAGGTCTCCTTCCCCTCCTCCGGCCAGCAGGATCGGAATGTTTAATATGGCCCTGTCTCTTCAACACCCATGTGTAAAACGCCAATAAACAAGCCAGCAAAGACCTACAGGCCTAATTGCCTTTTAACTCCACCAAGATGATAAACCCCCAGAGCAAGGAAGGAAAGACTCCCAGGGATTTAACAAGTTTATCTGCCTGCCACTTGAACATTTTCTGTCTGCCCACACTTCAGTGAATTCACCAATAAAAGGATAAAAGGGTCCCGAACCTTCAGACCCTTCAATGGCCGAGAAGTCCCAGATTCAAAACATATGACTGGCAAAAACTAACCCATTAACCAAGTTTCCTTTTAGGTGTCTGTAAGGAAAGCGGGCCCTTCTGCCCCTTCCTAGCACCGGTTATTTCCCTTTCATTGACTAAAGCCATAGAGCTTCACCTACAATAAAGAAAACCATTCTCACAAGGAGACAGGGAAAGGCACTCATCCCGAACCACTAAAGTCGAGGTCAGGGGAGAAACCAGGCCCATGAGCAGGGGTCATCGTGTTCACTTTGCTAGTACATTTTCATCTCTCTCTGAACTGACTTTCAAGTTTTCCATGTGGTTTGTTTTTGTTGGTTTGCATCTTACCATCTAGAAGAAAAATTCCGAGAACTCTACTTATTGGAAATAAATGGGCAAAACAAAACAAGATTCGAGTATAGACATGGAGAGGTGGTGCCATTCAAGACGTGAAGGGTGAGAGTGAGCAAAACCTCTCACAGAGGCCATTTCATACTATTTACCGGTATCTATGTTCCACTTTTCTTACAGAAATTTATTCAATTATTTTTTTGGGGGGGTGGGCATGGAACCGGGGATTAAACCCAGGGGTTTCTACCTCTGAACTATACCCTCAGCCCTTTTTATTTTTTATTTTGAAACAGTATCACTAAGTTACTACGTCCTCATCTCAAATCTGCAATCCTCCTGTCTCAGCCTCCTAGGTACTGGTATTACAGGTATATACCACCGCACCTGGCTTTAGAAATTTATTTTAAAAAATTATTGAACAAGCGAATAAAGGTTAAGCACAAGGAGCTTCAGCATCCTAACAGAGAACATTTAAAGATAACAAAATAGTCATCATTAAGGACTAAGTAATACAAATGATGTGGTAAGTGAATATTAATGAGGAAAGGTGTCCAACACACAATGTTAACTTTAAAAAGTAGGTTACAAACATTTACTATAAAATTCCATTATTTTTAAAAGCTACACACACACACACACACACACACACACACACACGAAATATACTTAAGTTCACTGAAATGTTAACATTTCTGAATGGTGGATTAGAGGGAATTTTTATTTTCTTTTGCAAAGGCTCCTTCTTTCCTTTCTTCCTCTCTCCCTCTCACTTCCCTCCATGCTGGAGATAGAATCCAGGGCCTCATGCATGCTAGGCAAAGCACTCTACCATTGAGCTACAACTCCAGCTCCAAGACTTTTGAATTATTTGAAAATCATAATAATTTTTAATAGTGAACATGCTTTCAGAAAGAGGTTAAAGCACTAGAGCAAAAAACTAAAACATTCCCACCAGCATCACTCCCCTGATCAACAGGAAGAGAGTCACATCTGAAATCATGTTATGGAAAGGTCCAGCTTCCCCTTTCAGAGAGACACGAGCAAAGGCACTAAAGGATTGATACTATGAGGCATACAGCCTTGTTCCAGCGTATTCTCCAGGAAGATGAGGACTGGAAGGGAATGCTACAAGCAGGCTCCAGATCCCAGCGGGTACATTTCCCAGATTCTCCCTTCCCTTAAATCAGGGTACAAATGCCACCGGCTCCTCCATCAAGCTCACCTGCCCCACTCAACAGAGCAAGAGCTGCTCTAAATCAGTGTGCTTCCTAACTGAAAGTCCTGGGCACAACTTTTCTATTAAAATCTTGTCCATGCTTTTCCTATTGGAACCTGGAAACTGGACTAATTCTAAAGGAATCCAAAGGAATTTCTTTAGAAAAGAATTCTGTTAACACCAAAAGCTTCCCCATGCACTCCCCAAAGCAACTGCTAGGTTGCATTAGGCTGAAATGTAAAAGCAAGACTGAAACCCAAAATGATGTGTCCTTCACACCAGGCTCTGTGTACACCGGGGTTTATGCATTTGTACACTGATCCCCTCGCATTTCTGCATCTCTCTGCTTCATAGTTTCTTAATCAGTTCCAGATTTCCTATTTCTTCCAAGTTGTAAGGCACGGAGTTCCCAGTTTTAATGGGATGGAAGGGCAGTGGAAAGTAGGATAAGAATAAAACCCAAACCAAAGTCTTGTTTCACACCTACTGAGAAGTATCAGATGGAGAACATGCCTTGGAACCTATTTGGTCCTCAGAAACTGTTAGAGCATGGATGTGTGCAAGGATTCCATGTGTAAATGGCCCTTTGGTTGGAAGACCTCGTGAGCAACGAATGGGGCTATGGGAAGTTAAAAAGTGTTCCTGTAGGCAAGAATACCTCCGTGCTTTAGGTATGTGGGCCACAGCTTTATGATGCTTCCCTCAAAATTCAGAACTCTGTCCCTAGATTACAAAACACAGCAAACGGAGAGATGGGATTAATCTAAGATAAACTTCATCTCTGGAGTTCAAAGACAAATGGCCTCTCAATGGGTTTCGACTGGAGCTTTCTTTGAAGCATTGCTCTCATTTTCATTAGAGAAATTTCACTGATCATGCAGAATTTGGCATTAGATAGATAATCTGAGCTCTTCGTTGCCCTGCGAAATGACGGTCCACTTTTTTTTTTAATGTGCTTTTTATTGGTGCCTTATGGTCTCACATCATAAGACTGTCTACCTTTGAAGCTCTGCAAATTGGGATTAAGCTGGCTGCTTGCCTTTTACTGGGAGATGCCTCTGCTCTGCTGATCAGTGAGTCCTGGGCAATCACCAGGTCGATCACTGATATCAAATGCATCTCTGCAATGTGTCTCATTTAAAGCACACCTCCTTTCATGGCCTGCTTTGTTACAGTTTTTATTTCCAATGTAGTTGTACTGCTTGCTATGACCACCTCTCTTCACATAAAAGAATTCAGGAAGTAAATCAAGTTTCAAAAATCCAAGTTAACTTCTCAACCAACTTGAAAGACAATGAAGTTTTGAATGCATTGACTTATTTTTAAACTCTGCCTAGAATTTCACCTACTCAAGCACAGCAGAGACTGAGGCTGAGGCGGCCCTTCTGAGCCTGCAGTGCTCTTTGGAGAGGTATCTACTTGTTTTTTGCAATGACTCTGCACATTCCAAAGAAGATTGGGCATAAACACTTATGCATTCGCCCTCTTCTCCCACCATCTGCTTCCTCTGCACCCCATAATCTAAAACATCTCTTCTTCACAGGTATACGGTCTTGGATTTGTCACGGTAAACGTGAGACTTTACAAGGCCAATAAAATGACAGCTGCACAGAGGGGACTGGGTGGCTTTTACCGACTCTGAAATACCACCGCCTTTAACTCCCAGGGATCAGGAACTTGAAAGCACTCGGATTCACTTAGCTCTGTGTCTGTCATAAAGTTAAAGCTAATCAGATTTCCCCCAATTTACAGCCCTATCTCAAATCCTTAGGCTTCTCCTATGCACACTTAGCTGATGGAAGATGTGATTATGCCTTCTCAGGTCATAAATTCTAGATATTTATAACATAACTGTTGTCATTTAGGTCAATTAAGATGCTGTTACTGGCTCTGAACAACTACCTATGGGGCTTGTCAAATGCCCTGACAGTGGTTTATGACCCTTCACAGTGATTTTATCTTATAGGGATATGAAAGATGGTTGTATGTGAAACTGGCCAGGAGGCCCTTGAAACATGTCTTATATTGTGATCATCCATGCCCATTTCCACTTTGTCCCCTTCCTAATCCACACACACACCAAAAAAAATTTTTTATTCTACAATCTCCTCTAGATTTTGTATCTTTGATCATCTTTTATTCTCCAAAGACCAAAGAGGATGAGATAATACCACTCAAGATACTCTATGATAGAAAGAAAGAAAATCCTAAGAGGTGGGTTGACCAAGTCCAAGGCTGAGAAGTGTCAGGCTTTCGTGTGTATCCCAAGTCCATGAAGACACACAGCTTCACTTTTCACTTTTACTTTTCATGTAGGGCAAACACTCCCGCATGAAAGCAGAATCAGGTGACAGCTGAGACAGAATGGAATATATTGGGGGGGGGGGGTTCATCCACACACAATATAGCTTCTCCTTTTCCTTTGTGCAGGATCACTTCCTGCTGTGTATCTTCTTTCAACAGGTCCCCTGGGCACCCACTATATTCCAGGCACTATGCTAGACCTGGGAAACAGATCAAGGAAGCCCCATATGGCTGGAGATGCAGACATATTAATAATTAGAATGCAAAGTGTTAACAGGCTACAGGAGAGTCATGTGCCCAAATTCTGAAAGCACTGGAATGGAGCTTTTGCACTCTTTGCCGGGAGGCAAAGATTCCTTGGAGAGAAAAAAAAAAAACGCTCCTAGTCTAAGCCTTAGAAAATGCAAGGAAATAAGGAGACCAACTGGGGGAGAAAAATATGCCTAGCAGGAAAAGCAAGAGCAAAGGCATGGATTCCAGGAGGGCAGAGCATGCGTGGGGACTGCCGAGCAGGTTGGAGCTTCACATCCCTCATGAGCAGTGCTGAGGGTTGAGGCTGGAGGGGAAAGCCAGGGCAAAATCCAGGAGGACTTTAGAGTCATGTGACACAAGTCATTACTTTTACTGGCCCAAAGAGACCTGGCTTCTTTTCACAAAGCCAACTGGATGTAATTGGGAAAGAAGCATTTCCACACCCCACGAAAGTCTGTCTGCTCCACGCCTCCACTTAGAGCCGGTACTGTCAAATCCTCCACATATAACTTGACAAACACAACTCTTTGAAGTGGTCACACTTCCCTTGGTACACAACGTTTTGCTTTTAATTACTAAAATGAGACTATTTGTAGAAGCAGGTAAAGAGTCTGTGACTCCACCTGGTGAACATCTACTAAGTGCTGACTCGACAGAAGACAGGATCCTGGGGAGGAGTCAGAAATGTGGTGGAGGGGGCATGGCTGCAGCAGGCAATGCGGTTTTGAGGTACATGGTGACACACTCTGGATCTTCAGATTTAATGGTATTTATTTATTTATTTATTTATTTATTTATTTATTTAGTGGTGTTGGAAATAGAACCCAGGCCCTCACACATGCTAGGTAAGAGCTCTACCACTGAGCTACATCCCCAGCCCTTTTGTAGTACTTAATCAAAAGACTATTTTTTTTTTCCTGGCATTTCTGATAATGACCACAATAAATAAAATAAAAAAGGATAATGTTTCCTAGGTAAAAGAGGATAGTAGTATGAAAAATAAAGAATAGCATTTGAAAGTCTGCAGTGTGGGAAAATGCAAACTACAAGCTACCAGCAATTTCCCCAAATTTGCCGCTTAAATGGAGGCCCAGGGTCAAAAAGTAACAGTGCTGACCCAGGCTGTCACAAGTTCCCCCAAGCAATCAACTTGTAATTCATTTTCAAGAGTCTCATGGAAATGTTTGCTGATGCTAAAAATTTAAAATATTCAGCTTTGTTTGTTTACATGCTACCTTGTTCCAAACAGGATTAAAGTATCTAATACCAAACAGCAGAGGCTAATGGTCCTGAGGAGGGGAAGGGGTGGGCTGGAGTTTTATCAGCCATGCAGATGTCAAGCTGTTGGCTCCCAATGGGTCTGGGACAGTGCTCACACACATGTGCAAAGCAGAATATTCTAATTCAACACACAGTTCTCCAGTTGCTGCGCACTAAGGGAGAAGCAGAGAACCCATTACTGGAGGAAGTCTGGGAATCAATGGGTTCTATCAGCTGAACAGAATTCCAGATCAAGTATTACCTTCTCTCACGTGCCTAGGCACGCATTTCCCTGTCTCTGACCCCAGGATGGTATGAAGCTCAGTGGGGAGGTCCAGGCTCTCCTGCCTGCTCGCATCTCAGCCTCTTTGCTTGGGCAAGTCCCCTTCCATCTCCTGATCTGAAATGTATCTAACACCAGTCTTTACCTCAGGAGTGTGTTGTGAAGATTGCAAAATTTTAATTGCAAAACAAACAAACAAACAAACAAAAAACCCCAAGAATATACATGCAAACAGTGCCTGGTGCATGAGTGTTCAATAAATATTAGATATAATTGTTATTTTCTAGTCTTGCTGATAACTGGAGTAGCATGCTAAGAGCTTCAGGAAATCAGGAGAAAGCAGGTATGGTGGCGCATGCTTGTAATCCCAGTACTTGGGAGGCTGAGACAGGAGGATCACAGGTTCAAGGACAATCTCACAACTTAGCAAGATTCTTAGCAAACCAGTGGGACCCTGTTTCAAAACAAAACAAACAAACAAAAATAGAAAAAGGGCCAAGGGTGTAGCTCAGAAGTGGAATACCCCTGGGTTCAATCCCCAAGAAAACACACACACACACACACACACACACACACACACACACACACACACAGAGTCAAGAGAGAGGGAGATAACATTTTTAAAGATTTAGAGGAGGCTTCCTAAAAAAGCATTTCTATGCTGAATCTAAGAGGTAAGATTTAAGCAGATAAGAGGGGATGTCAGATAACAGTGAGCCTGGATCATGAAGACATGGAAAAAGCAATGAATGCTATTTCTAGAAAAAAATGCCCCATTGTCTGGGAGTGATAGAAAACTCATAAAAACTGCACAGGGAGGAATCCAAGGACCAGACAGAGGTAGCTGTACCTGATGTGGTTGGAATCAGGGAGGGACTAGCAAGCAAGCTGTGATGGGGGGGAGGGGTGTGACACAGAGAAAGTGGTGTTCCATGAAGGTGACCTGGCTGAGCAGGTAGGTTGGATGGGCAGGGAGAGCCCATCCCAGACCAGGGCTGAGAGCACAGAGAAGCGGCAGCTGGGCGAGGTGCTCCTTGGGAAGAACTGGCTGGCCTGGGCCAGTGACTCACCACCAGCCTGACTGCACAGGGCTGGGGTGTGACCGGAGGGCCTAATAGCAGCTCTGCCAATCAGCAGCCTGGGCTCAGGGCAAAGACAGAGTGCAAACTCATTTTCTTCCTGTGCAATATGAGAACAAGGGTGCCTCCTTCACCAGGACCCAAACACTTAGCACAATGCCTAGTTCATCCCAAAGTGGCCCCAAACAGTTCCCATTTCTGTGCTGTTAGTATAAGAAGGAGGAAGAAAAGATGAGAGACAAGAGATCCGAGCTTCTGTAGCTGTTTCCAAAGTCACTGACTGAGACGCGGTCCCTAGTCTGCCCCTCGTTCCCTCCCTCCTTTGGAGAGCTCATTAAGATTAAATATCTGCTGTTTAATGCTTTTTAGACAAATCAAGATGCCAGCATTAATGGAGACTTGTTAATTGTATCCCTTGTATTATGTATCTAACCCATTTCCATCTCTTCATGTCAACCAAGTCTTTCCAAAAATATAGGACCAAAGAAAAATGGTAAAGTTTGTTTTATTTAAAAAAATAACTTGCAAAAAAAAAAAAAAACCAGAAAAAGAAAAAAAGATAAGTGCTTTGCACTTATTTCATAAGAAGAGAGAGGAAAAAAGATGACACATTTTTGCCAGTGATTACCTGCCCATTTTAAGCCCTGTCAGCAACACAAAGACTTAAACTGAAGCTAAATCCAGGGAGAATTATCCCTTTAAGCTGCTGTGTTAACTCAAGGGGACTAAAAGGCATGCATGCATTTTTACAGGAGGTTTGTGGTGGGTTCAGAAAACTTTTAAAGTCCGACCCGATTACCTCAGGTAGGAGTGTTCCAAAGAGTCTAAACTGAATGGACTTCTGTTTTAGTTCCTGAAAAATGTTCCTCAGCTATGTAAATTCCCTAAAGTCTATCCTGCACAATACAAATGCAGAGACAAGTTGCCTTTGCCCTGATCAGTTTGGAATCAACAGCTAAGGAAGTGGGTAACACAGGGAAATTCTTTCTCAGCCTGCCTTTTTGATCTTTGCAGAATTGTCCTTGATGGCCCCAAGCAGGCAAGCCTTTGGCTCCCCATTAAGCTCCAGGTATTTGGAAACAGTTTGGAGAAAAGCCACAAAATCAAAGGATATCAGGATAATGACCTGCTGCTGATCAGCACCAATGATCAGCCCTGGAGGTCACAGATATAAGGACTTCAGATCCCTGGAGAAACCAGCAGGAGAGAAATGTTGGAGCAACTTCCTTAAGTTGACTAAAGCATATTCTTAGAAGACCTACAAGTCCACCTAGACACTATAAATGCCTGAGCAATTATTACTTTTGCAACTGTCTAATGCTATAACATATTAGATTTACTAGCCAGCCCTTCTTCCTTACTGAATAAGGCTAAAGCCAGTGATTGCTTTGATTAAAGAAAAAAATAAATAAATGGCTTCCAAGGTCCTTTGGATAAGGTAACATTGGAAAACTAACCTCTCACAGATGTGTGGCACACACAAAATAATTGCTAATGCTCACCAGAGAAATAAAATGCAAAGAGAAATGCCTTTATTCACTGCAAAGCTTCACAAACACTCATAATTTGTCATCTGCACATTGCACACAGAAACAGAGGTTTAGAGTCTCTGGTACATGGAGTTCTGTGCAACATGTAGGAGATACATGACCTTGGACAAGGAAAGACATCTCTGAGTTGCAGTTTCTAACCTTTAAAATGGAGCCGATAGAGGGGTATGGTAATGCATGCCTGTAATGCTAGTACTTGGGAGGCTGAGACAGGAGGATAGCAGGTTTGCAGCCAGCCTCAGTAACTGAGTGAGTCCCTCTGCAACTTAATGAGACCCTGATTCAAAATTAAAAAGAAAATAGGTCTGGGGATGTAGCTCACAGGTAGAATACTCTCTGGTTCAATCCCCAATAACTGCCCCCCACACACACATATAAATGAAGTCAACAATTTGAAAAAATGTCCAACATCATTGGCAGTGAGATTCCATCTAACTCCAATTAAAATGGCAGCCATCAAGAATAGAAACACTAATAAATGCTGGCAAGGATGTGGGGATATTAAAACTTTTATACACCATTGGTAGAGATCAGTGTGGAAGTTTCTCAGAAGAATGGGAATGGAACTACCATATGATTCAGCTCTACCACTCCTGGGTATCTTTCCAAAGGAACTGAAGTCAGAAAATTATAGTGATACATGCATATCCATCCATATTTATAGTGGCACTAACATAATAGCCAAATTATGAAGTTATAAAACTATAGGATATACACACAATGGAATTCTACTCGGCAATAAAGAACAAAATTATGCCATTTGCAGGAAAATGGATGGAACCAGAGACTATTATGCTAAACGAGATTAGCCAGTGGCAGAAAGGCCATGTTTTCTCCCATATGTGGAACCTAGAGAGAAAATGGGAAACAAAGGGGACTCCAAATAAATGAGGAGACGGACAAGTGGAACAGTGGAAGGGGAGGCGAGCATGGCAGTGCATGCTTGTAATAGTGGAAGCTGAGACAGGGAGGGTAGCAAGTTCGAGGACAGCCTCAGGAACTTAGCAAGGCCCTCATCAATTTAGCAAAGTCCTGTTTCAAAATAATGAATAAAACAGGGCTGGGAGTGTGGCTAAGAGGTAGAATGCCCCTGGGTTCAATCTCTAGTACCACATGCAAAACAACAACAAAACAAAAACTAGTAGAATGGGCTTAGGGGCCAGAGATGGGGAAGGGGAAAAAGGAGGACTGATGACAGAAACAGTTCAAATAATGCCATGTCCGGTGAGGGTACCACTCCCAATCTCTCAATATGAATGGGGAGGGGAGGGCACGATGGGGTGGGGTTGGAAGGGAAATGCACCAAGTGCTGCATGTGTGTTTGTAAAACATTGAACCTTACTATGATATATAATAACAATGAACTAACAAAAGTATAAAAAGTATTCGAATGGCTATATGTGGATAGTGGTTACCATATTGTGCAGTGCAGGTTTATTATAGTCTTTTCAAAGATTTGGCTTTTATTTTGATGGATCATCTCTTAATGTTATTGCTGGTGATATTTTCTAATTTTATTTACTTATGCCATTTCATTTTAAGAAAAATCCTTCCTTCTACTTCTTTATGCTTATTCTGACTTTTTATGAAGACCGGTCATAAGCCAAGAAACAGGCTGGAGAGGGCTCCCTGGAGCTCGGTTCCCTCTTTCCATGGATTCACACCCCACAGGCTCAGTAGGAAAAGGCCCCTGAAAAGGTGATTGAAAAGAGAAGATGAAAAGCCAAAGGCTCACAGATGAAAGTCAAGCCGGGATCCTGGCTGCTAAGAAAATGTTCTCTCCTCCCCAGAATGAATTAGTTGAATCCAATGTGACATTGAAAGGGAAATCAAAATGTTTGAAGCGCAGGTTGTAGGCTTGAACTGCCATGTAACCGGATTCCTCCTTGGGACTCAAGGCTCTGACACATGATCATTAGTCGAGGGTGTCCTGCTAGCCCTGCTGAAATCTGGACACCATTGGGCCTTTTTTTATATTGGGAGTTTTTAATATAAATGGAGTTGAGAACAAGGAGTTTAGCTCTCCAGGGGTTTCTGCCATTTAGGACTAAGGACAAGGAATGGGAGCCACAGGAAACGAGCAACAGACATACTACTGTAAAGGGACAAAAAGAAATCCCCTTCCACCTAGAGGGAGTTGGTCATCAGGCTCAAAGACGAGAACTACCCTCATAAAATAGGAATTCATTATTCATTATGCTCCCAGGCCTAGCTGCTCACTTGGAGCCAATGAGCAATATACACTATGAAGCTCCATATCCAAAGAGGCACCAGAGCCATGGTGGTGGTGGGGGGGGGGGCGGACAGGGAGCCTGAGACTCCCAGAGGCAACCAGAGGCCCCTGTGGAAAGAACTCTGGAAGCTCAGACTACTTCCGCCTTGATGCCTGGGTCTGGGAGGAAGATAACAGACAAGCTTGCCCTGAAAGGACTCTCAACATCAGAAGTGAAGGGGTCAGACTTGAAACACACTGAAACTCTCAATGACTTGGAGAGTACCTTAAATAAAGTATACTTGAGATTTTGCATTTTCTGGTAATTTTACTAGAGGCAGGTTTCCTGACTCTTGCTACTTTGGGTTTGTATTCTAAATGAACAAAGAATCCTAAACACCTATATTATGTAATTATAGCCAGAAATCCACTAGCTGTTCCCTGATTATGTGTTTCATTAAGTAATCAGTTGCAGGTCCAGGCACTCCTCCAGGGGCTGGGATCACCATGGTGAATCGTATAGATAAGGTGCTTTCCAGTGATTGATATTCTACTGAAGACAGGCAGACATGTTAACAAAGAAGTACCATAATTCCTATGGGGACAGGTGCTATCAAGAGCACAAAGCAGGTGACACAGAGGACCTGGAGTGGCATGGTTCAAAAGGCCTCTGTAGGGGATAACAGCTAAGCTAAGACCTGCATGACAGTATGGAGCAGCCTACAAAGATGGTGGGGTGGCATCCAGGAACAGGTACAGCAGGCTCAGAGATCCTGACCTGGCAAGAATCCAGGCAGGGTGGTGGGGAGGAACAAAAGAAAGCCAGGACTCCAGAAATTGAGGGAACCTACTGCATGATGATATGATCGGAGAAGGGCCTTTGTGAGCCAGGGTAAGGACTCTACATTAATACAAGTTTCATAAAATATGTGAGGCTACTTTCCTAAAGCATATTGTCAGAGAAGACACTTTACTGACTCTCCAAACATCACTCACCCTGATCAGGGTGGTTTTCCTCAAAGAAATGGTGGATTACATCTGTGCTTTTTTGTTCAATGAGTTGAGCAAGAAACCAATTTCTTCTAAGAACTCCTGAGTGTCCCTAACCATCAAAGGGACTTCACAGGGTTCAAGACCTCCCTGCTGGGCACAAAGTTAACTTGGGTAGACCCAAGCTCCTTGACCCTCATCCTTGCTTCAGCCTCTGGGTTTTACACAAGTTTTTTTTTTTTTTTTTCTTGCCTCTGGGAAAAGTAAGTAAAAATGGGTATGCCACTTGAAAATTAAACAGAGAGTAAAGAGTCACAGCAGTTGGACTGTGATCTAGATAACATGGAGAATCTAAGGGTGGGAAGTCACGTAACACAAAAACAAGAAAGAAAGAATCATGGCAGTAATGATTGGTTTGGAAAAAAAAAATAGATGGAAAGAATTTGGAAGGTAACAACTTCCAGATGGTCCTGGTGGTGAGATAGCTATATATAGAGAAAGAGGGGCTAATTAGTTCCTGGGCCGAGGCCCCAGTTTCTGTTAAGTGGGCGATTGTCTTATGGTGGTTTAGTTCAATACTAGAGGACACACCACATCCCAAGTAAATTAAGTATTTGGGTCTTTTTTTTCCCCAAGTAATGGGAATTGCTCAACCTTAATACAATTAATTAAGAGTCAATGAATGTTTAATTTAGTTCTGGTGCTTATACCAGGGACACAATGAGCTCTTTGTCTTGGCCCAGGCTCCTAAATATTGGGAAAAGGGAGAAAGGCTAGAAAAAGAGCAAGGGTTAGTCAACAGATTTCCCCCCAAATGCTCAGATGCAAAAGTTGGTTTTCAAACATAACAGCCAATTCAGTGAAACCCAAGAGATTGCCCTTGAAGGCTGCGGACCTTCCAGGAGGAAAGGAAAAACATTGCCTGCCTCACGCCTCCCGGCTGGCACTGAAAATTACAAGCTCATCTTTCAAACTCCCTCTTCCGAACTCTACTCCTGCTAACTCAATGAACCATCTTTACAGCACATGCTCAACTGAACTCTCACTTAGTTTCATTCTATATTCAAGTCAGAAGCTTTCCAGAGTGAAAAGAAAGTTGAAAACATTTAGGAGGAAGAGTTGTTGGAATGCTCTTTTCAGAATGGTGCGGCCAAATGGAACAGCTTTGGCCAGCCACCAACCATCACCTAACAGGCAAATGGACAAAGATGTGGGGATTTTTATTACTATGGAATCCATGCAACTGGCTCCTCGGAGAATTAGACACAAACACAGCAAGAAATAGGCTCCCGTTTACTGTTTCTATATTACGTTGCCCTGCGTGTGGCATTCCATTTATATTATCTCATTCAACTTTCTCAACAACGAATGTTGAGCGGCCCACGCTCTTATCATCCCCCATGGAACATGAGCGGAAGCTGAAGCTCTGAGATATTAAGCCCTTTGCCCAAGGTCTCGCAGCTAGTAAATGGAGGAGCTGGGATTGCAACCAGAGATGCTTGATCTGAGCCTGCACTTGCTCTTGCTCACACCTGATCCTGCGCTGAGTTACTCTCTACATGAACTCCCATTGGGTAGATGAGCTGGAGGGATTGCCAAACAGCTGGCTCGCTCTCTGTGCACACCGGTGGAGGGAAACTTGCTCCTTTAGTCAAAGAGAAAATGCACACTGTGTGCCCATTTACATACCAAACTGCTGAGCTGGTACGACAGGAGAATGACCAGTAAGTGGATTCCTAACACATCTGCTTCCCATCCTGGTTAAGCTAGAACTGAGAACCAAGTGGTTGGAGAAGAGAAGTAAGGGGGCTCAGGGCATGGATAACCATGAGATCAAGCCTTTTTTTTCTTTCTAGAATCTGGTATTAAATCCATTGCTGGAATCATGTCAAGCTCTGGGGGACCAGGTGAGATGGAGATAAGGAGGCAAGGCCTATGGGCCCAGACCCCATCTCCTCTGTATTCTCTTAAAGTTGGTTTAAATGGAAACCCAAGGGGTAGCCCAAGGACATCTGGTGTGGCCATGGTTTAACTATCCTTCATCTTTATCCCATCCTATGGGATTTTTATTAGCCCGAGGTGATTTCAGTCCTAACCTAGGATTTTAAAGCTACTCAGTAGATGATATAACTCATCTAAACAACCATTATTTCATAGAATTCAGATTTAGTAGGACTCTTGAGGATAATTTAAATCGATATCATCTCCCTCTCAATGAACTCCAACTTCCAGCCAAGACCCTCACTATAATTCTGTGGAAGAAAAGAAAGGAGAGAAGAAAGGAGAAAGGAAGTTGTTTAGGTAGCTAGTTAAATCTCCAAGAGGTTAAATGGCTTACAAAGGCTCCCAGATTACTGGCAAAACCAGATCTAGAACACAAGAATCCAAATTCCTAGAACATGGTCTTCTCGTTTTATTATGCTGGCATTATTTTCCCCCTGCATATCCACTAATTGTCTATATATCCACCTCTCCAACTGACCAAGAGAGATTCCTTATTGTCTATTATCTGCCTGGCACTGGGAAGATGAAAAAGTTCAGAGGTGAGTAACTTCAAAGTAACCAATATCCAGTGCTGTGCCTGGCCTCAGAGGCACTCAATAAGTTTGCTAAAGATGCATGGCTTCAGATAACAAGCAGTCCAGGAAAGACCCTGAGGAGGTAGGCAGACTTCAGCTGGAAGAGTCCTTGGGCAGAGAAGGCACTCCATAATATTGAATGAATGAATGAATGAATGAATGAATGAATGAGTGAATGAATGAACAAACAGAACTGAGTACAACAAAATCTGTACTGTCAGGCTTTAGGACCACTAGGCAACAGGATGTATAGGGGAATAACTCCCTTATGTGACCTTTGCCAGGCCTTCTTGTCTTAATTCCGGAGCAAAGAGCTCAGGACTCTGGAATCCGAAAGACCTGCATCAGAATCTTGCTCTGCCACCTAAGCATCAGATGCCCTTGGGCAAGTCAGCCTTTGTCTTAACTAAGAGAAGAAAGAAGGAGGAGGAGGAAGAAGAGGTGGAAGAGGAGGAGGAGGAGAAGGAAGAGGAGGAGGAAGATGAAGAGGAAGAAGAAGAACCTCCCTGATTAGGTTGTTGGGAAGATTAGAAATTGGTAAAGTAGAATGCTTAAGAAATACAAGCAAATCCTACAAGGAATTCCTATCAGACCTAACTAAAAGCTTCTACATCCATCTAATGATCCATTTATCCACCCCCCACTTCCTATTTACCAAGCATTATCTTAGCACTCTAGAAATATCAACACACTCAGTTCTCATAACAATTCTGAGTCTGGTACTGTTATCTCCCATTTTGCAGATAAGAAAAACAAGGAGCAGAGAGGTTAACAGCTAGGAAGGGAGCTGAGCTGGGCTTCCCTGGCAGGCAGCCTGGCCCCTGGGTCCAGGTCGGTGCACTTAACCTTCGTGCCCTCCTGTCTGCCCACGGTGCAACGAGGCTCACTTTCTTTCTCCTGAAAACATAAATGGTGTTTTTACTACTATTCCAACATGGTTCAAAACTCAGGGGTAGTAACTTTATACACACACACACACACACACACACACACACACACACACATACACACACATCTATCTATCTATACAAAATACCTTGCAATTAAAAAAAATGTCATTACCAAAAGAGTCACGTCAGTGTGGCCATGTCACTATGGCAAGGAACAACATCAAACCAGCTCAGTGGAGGAGGAACTGAGTACCAGGGAAGGCACATGGCTTGACCAAGCAAACAGGACACCAGCGATCAGACACCAATCCCTGCAGTTCTCGCCCGTGACAGTGTGGCTTCTCCACCCACAACACAGTTGGCTGGGGCTGGGACTGGGACTTGACTCGACTCTGGGGAAAGAACAAGGTGTCCTGACAATTCTGGAAGCATTTCTTACACTGCCTCCTCTTCTAAACCTTGTCCCACACTCCCTACTTCTTTGTCATTCTAATCATACTTACAGTAACAATGAAAGACATAGTTTTTACTCATTAGCTCCAGAAATGTCACATATGCTAAGTTATTTAACCTTGTAATGGCCACACAGTTAGGTGTTGCTGCCTACAGTTCAGCTTCCTTTATCTTTCTACATAGCCACCGGCCCTGTCCTGACACACCAGGCCTGTGCCAGGTGCAGGGGTATGAAGATGAGCAAAACCATTCATGCCCTACTGCCATGGAGACTAAGGAATTAAATTCTCCAAATAGTGGCACCATGATAAAGGACCTGTGGAGGCAGGAGAGGCTGTGGTGCTGACAGCATGCAGGGAGGGGACCTGCCCAAGCCGAGCACAGGGACATTTTCCCCCAAGGACGCGCAGGTAGGTGTAAATCAGAGTTAACTGACCCACAGGAATAGGTGGGAGTGGGGCGGCATTGAATGGAGGGATCCTGGCTACAGGAAGAGCTTTGCCTAGGCTGGGTAGCAAGAAGGCTCGGGAGGCCTTTGGGCCCTTTCCTGGCCTTGTCTATGCTGGTGGGCTATCTTGGCGGGCATGGGAACACCCAGGCTGCTCTGCATTGTGTTCTTCTGCCTGTCCTTTGTATAGCACAAAGTTCCTGACCCCTGATGAGGCCAATTTTATTATCATTTACTCATTAGCTCAGAAATGTCACATATGAGATGTCTCATATATATATGGATAGATAGCAGTACCAGGGGCATTCTGTCTCTGAGCTACACCCCCAGCCCTTTTTAATTTTTGTTTTGAGACAGGGTCTCACTAGGTTGCTGAGAGTCTTGCTAAGGTGCTGAGGCTGGCCTCGAATCTATAATCCTCCTGTCTCAGCCTCCCAAGCACTGGAATTAAAAGCATGCACCACCGCGCCCGGCTGCATTCAACAAATATGCACTGAGTTACCTACTATGTGACAGGCACTGGTCTAGACCCTGGTGTCCCAGTAATGAGGAAAACAGATAAAGCATCTGTTGTTATGTAGTTTACATTCTACTGGGTTGAGGAATTAATACACTTCTCCTCTTAGGAGAAGGGATTTTGACAAGGGATTTTGTCCTTGATTCTTTTGATCAAAATAAAGATGATTCCAATGTATATTCTTCTGCCCCCCTTGTTTTTCTCATCACAAAACAGACAATGCCTGGGAGTGGAGGGTCCAGGATGAGAGAGGCTGGGAGCTCCGCCCACCTCCCACTGGCCTCCTAGAGGCTCCCGGGGACTTGCTCCTGCAAGGGAGCCCCTCAGATGTGCTGAGTCTGTCAGGACCTATCAAATGCAGCCACACCTCTGCATTAGGCCAGCTTAGCACTGAATGGTCTGGGTCCCTCTTCTCACTGAGGTGACTTCATAGTGGATCTTAAGGGGTAGTTAGGAATCCAGGTCATGAAGTGCCCAGACATGAAGATGGTTTATGGGAATCTTCTCCATGCCATCAGGAACAGACAAAAGTAGAAATAAGTTATCTTCTCTGAATATTACATTTTATGTATCCATGCATTCCTTTGGGATACTCAATGCATGGGCTTGAAATTACTTGGGATGGATGTGTACCCTGCATCCATACCCTGCTATTTATTGAGACCAGCTTACTCCATTGCTAAGACTCTGCCTGCGTTCTACCTATTAAATATTGTCAGTCTTGGCTGTAACATAATCCTGGCTGAGATTCACATGTGAGATATAATCTTGACAAGCCATTTGGAATCTCTTCTGAAAAAAATGTAAAAGCCAGCATTCTTCCAGAGGAATGAATCAGTCTGATAAAAATGTCTACGAGGGAAGCCTAATCAGTTCATATGAGAACTTGTCAGTAAACCTCTACTAAGACCGAAAGATTAAACCATCTTCATAAATTGTTATTAGAAGGAAGCATGGTCCATTCACCTAAGATGGTTTTCTCCTATTTCTAGTTAGAAATTCTGTTTTTCATTTATCATGTAGAAATGCTGGCAAAAGCCATGTCTGGAATGAACATCAAAAGGACAAGGATATCTCACTTTTTTTTTCAATAGCAATTCATTGTTTTTTGTTGTTGTTGTTGTTCTGTTGTTTTGTTTTCAGTACTAAGGATTGAACCCAGGGGCATTCTACCTCTGAGCTACAACTCCAGGCCCATTATTTAATTTTTTATTTTGAGACAGGGTCTCACTAAGTTGCTGAGAGTCTCATTACATTGCTGAGGCTGTTCTTGAACCTGTGATCAACCTATCTCAGCCTCCCAAGTACTGGGATTGCAGGTGTGCACCACCATCCCCGGCACAGTGGTTCATTTTTAAACTGAGAAAGCAGGATGCCAGCTCTTCCCTCTCTTATCATGGTGGCGGGTGGCGAGAGTTCTTAATGGGAAAACCTGCCTCGCTTTATTCTTTCTTTTCTTAAACATCCCTTTTTTTTTACCTCTTATCCAGATAATCACCCACTGATTATTTTAAAGGTATGCTAATATTTAGACAAATCCTCCAAGATCTCTGTCAGGTTGGAACAGGAAATGCTTTATGTCATTTTAACGTTTATCAACATTAGTGGTGAAATCATATCATTACGAGGGAAAACATTTTCCGCATGATGTTTGATATGGTTTAAAGCAGTTAGAGTATGAGGTCAAGACCCAGGGGGAGGAAGCAGCGCCTCTGCTTGACAGAGGTCTTAGAGAGCAGCGACTTCTTGGGCTCGAACGTTAGAGCACAGTTACTGTCAGAGGTTTAAGAATAAAACATTCTTCTCAATGTTTTTCTCTTTTTTCTCTTCTCACGGTAATCCATGCTTCTGGGGGAAAATAGGACAAATGTGGCCACGTTGTCAGACAGTGATGCTGGCACATGGGATTTGGAGACCCACAGGCCTGGTTCTGACCCTTGCTGGCTGATGACCTTGAGCAAGTCACTCAGCCTCTCTTTTACCATCTGCAAAATGGGTCAACACCTCTTCACCTCACAGGGCTGTTACCAGGATAGAGCAGAACACCCGAGCTGCTGTGGGCCTTGCACAGCATACAGAGCATTTTAGGTAATTGATAATTATCTGTTCAATGAGTGGATGGATGGATGGATCCATGAATGCATATGTTCCTACCCAACTGTAATGCTCTAAATCATTAGACCAAGCAAGCTCTTCCTGTAAGGACCAGGGAATTAATACTTTAAGCTTTGCTGGCCATATGGTTTCCATCACAACTCCTTAACTCTATGCTGCAGCTTGAAGCCAGCCACAGAAAATAAACAAATGGGTGTGGCTGTGCTCCAATAAAACTTTATTTACAAAAACAGGCAGGGGACAGGATTTGCCCTGCAGGTCAGAGTTTACAAACCCCTGTTCCAAAGGCCTTGCTTGCAAATGTCAAACCAGATTGGACTCTCAATTTAAGTGCTCAGGCCTGACTTCCAAAGCCAGCATAAGACTAAATCTAACAAAGGGAAACCAAGAGGCAAGGACAACGTAGTCCCTCCTAGCCTCACTCCGGCCAGGTGCGGTGCCCTGACAAGACAATGGTTTTATGGCTTCCAGGTCACTCCCACGTTTGAGATCTGAGTCCCTCTCCTGGAAATTTGTCCATCCTATAAAACAGCCT
>PVLC010007879.1:19441-61271 GCA_004027655.1 Graphiurus murinus | reverse complement strand
ACAAGGATGACCTCGAGTACGCGAGAAACAGTCATTATCTCAAAAATTCCCCAAGACCAGGTGGAGACAATCAGGCCCTGAAGAATCCTCTGTTATAATCTTGGAGTTATTTATACTTTATCTAACTACCCCCTTACAGGGAAAAGCAGGCAACACAAACTACAAACTTTTACACTTAGTTTCTCAGGAGTAACAAACTATCACCTCCAAGGTTATACATGCACAACGGGCAGTACAGAAACTGGCTGAGTTTCTAGTGGCTCAAATGGCCTTGAGAAATCATCTCAGCTCTGAGTCTTTAGAATTTAGTAAAAGTTTTCTATGCTTCCCACACCTGGTATATATTACTTCAGGTCAGGTGTTCTGAAGGAAGGATCAGGTTTTCAGAAATGCACCCTCCTAACCTTAGCAACACAACTTTTAACCTCAACTGAAGGTCACAGTCACTGAGGATTTTAGAATACATCAGCTGAGCGGGAAGTTCACTGATACTCTTCCTCCTGAGGAAGTTTGTGCAAGGAGAAGAGATCTAGCTAGAATGCCATGCTTTCAAGGAAGGATATGATGCCAATGTGGAGCTCCCAGTAGTGTGGCATCGATTTTGAAGATAGCTTTC
Organism: Graphiurus murinus; assembly: GCA_004027655.1. NCBI lineage: Eukaryota > Metazoa > Chordata > Mammalia > Rodentia > Gliridae > Graphiurus > Graphiurus murinus. The sequence goes on along the minus strand of PVLC010007879.1, from coordinate 60,655 downwards.
CAAAGGTTAACTGACAGAATGCAAGTTCAAAGATCTGCCCACTGGTCAGCCAGTTAGAAGGTTAGGGCTTTAGGAGTCGACAGATCTGAGTATGAGTCGAGTCTTGAATGAGGGCAGTTATGTCTTTCAAGCTCCTCACTGTTAGTTCCATGGTGTGGCTTCATGGTCCCCACCTCCTCCTGATCTTGGATGGAGTAGCTCCCAGTCCTAATCCACATTGATATTGGTTTGATTCTTTAAGTTCCATCTACATGGTGGTCACCTTTAGGTCAGGCTTTATGGTGCCTCCTAGGAGACATGCTATAGAATAGCTTATGCAGAAGTTTGAAGCCAGGGATGTGTGCATGCCTTGCAGCAGGGGAAGGAGCTGAGCTCCACTCTGATCTGGGTGTGTGAGGGGAGGGGACATGTGGGCTTAGTACAGTCAGTGTACAGGAGTTTAGAGTGAATCAGAGTTGCCATCTCTGATGTGATTCAGTCCTTTTAGGAGGCCTGCATACTTGGAAGCTGAAGGAAACATGTGGGAGTGATTCTCAAGTGTTAGTCTTGCTCCATGGAAGACTTGAAGCTCAGATACACTATCCCCCAAAGACTTCACTGTCCAATTTGCTCTTTAGAAATAAAGTCACTTCTGTGTGAGCAACCACGAGGATGGGTCTCTGCCTGGGTACCAAGCGCCATTTGCTCTAAAGTGCCCCAGAAGCATGGCCAATACTACAAAAGCTCACCTTACACTGACGCCATATCCACTGTGGACAGGTTGATGGGGTAATCTGGGTTCTTAGGGCCTCACTGTGCTAACCTGTACATCCTCATGGTAGACAGGAGTCCATGATCTAGGCCTTAGATTTTGGCCAGTAGATTAGGACCCAGCATTACCCCCAGAGGCTTCCCTGGGCTCATTTCCTCACTTTGCACTCCCATGGTGCAATCTTGCTTTCCTCAAGCCTCAAGCTGCCAAGGACAGGCCACTGCCCGACTCTGAAGACTGTTTAGACTCGCACCTGTCCTGGGACAAATGCCTGGGGTGCAAAGAGCTTCTGGTCCTCAGGAAGCATGTGTCCTGTGTTCAACATGCACACGTCTCATCACGATCTCAGATTTTCCAATTGTGAGTCTTATAATTATTTCCCTTCTGACACATTACTGAAAACCACTTGAGTGGTCTGTCAGAACACCACATTCATCCAAGATGCTGCAATGTAATGGTGACAGATGAAGCCTCTATGTTCTTTCCTTGAGCCTGAAGATCTAAGAACATTTTCACGTTCTTAAAGGTCTATTTGTAAAGCATTTGAAACTGATCATTCTGAACATGGGGTATAGGTCTGACGGGGTTGTGCAAAGAGATCAATAGTCCTACAAGAACTTGGCAAAAAGAATTTGAAGGACTTCATGCTATACATGCAGCTGTGATTCCCTTTGGAAGGAGCCTGTGGGGAGGCCCTAGTCCGTGTCTTTCAAGGTGAACAAGGGGCACTCTTGTCATTTCAACCTGTCATTGGGCCACATTTCTTTGTAACAAAGACTGAAGCTTGTTTCTGGCTCTGGAGTCCTAGCAGCACCAGATCCCCGTCTAAGGACATGCATTCCTGTTGCTTTCTATGTAGGACATCCTTCCATACAAGTGAAAAGCCAAATGCTAATGAGTTCTACGCCATCTGCCAAGTGTTCTTACCTTGGGTCTTTAGAACCAGGGACAGAATTACTGTGCATATACCCAGTAGCATAAGTTGGAGCAGACAGGATATAAGGGAATATCGATTGGGGAAAAAAATCAACTTACATCTGTGTGTGGTACTGGGAATGAAACCCAGGGGCATTCAGCTTCTGAGTTCCACTCCTACCCCATCTTGTATTTCTCTCTTAACAGGATGACCCTTATATTCAAATGAAAAGCTAAGTTCTTATGAGTTTTATGCTAGGCTGCCAAACATGTGTCCCAAGGCTTTAGATCCAAGGACAGACTTAATGTGTATATAGGCAGTAGTATAAGTTGGAGCACACAGGACACCAAGACATTGTTGGAAAGAATCCGTTCCTGGGGATTGAATCCAAGGGTGATGCACTTGTGACCTCTGCCTAGAGCCCATAATATTGTGAAATAGGGACCTGGATTCCCATTTTACTCTATGCAAGACAACATTTGCATCAAGTTCAATGCCCAGTGTTCACTAGTTCTATGCCAGGCTGCCAAACATTTGTGTCCTGAGCCCTTGGAACCACAGGCAGCTTAGCTTTTTTGTTGCCCTAGAGGGGATAGCCTTTGTCTCAAAGATACTAGGAATTCTTGGGGGCTTGGATGTGGCAGATTCTTTCACCTCCCAGACAGACAGCTTCCTGTCTCCTTTATGGACACATGTTTCCTCTAGGAGAGGAACATGTCAGGTCAGCTCAGCTTCTGATTGCTTGGCAGTACCACCTTCACCCTGAGCCCCTCTCCATTTCTGCATACTGTTTTCATTCCCTCGAGAGTCATGACCATTATTTTTGTCATGTATGTACTTAAAGATATCCCTAGGTGAGAAGCCTCGAATCTTATCAAGCTCTTTGCCCCTTAAAAATGTATGTCTGACAACTTGCAAAGACAATTCTTACAGGAAAAGAAACATCCAAGATAAGCTAGATTCCACTAGACACAGTAATCCTGGAGCCCTTAGAACATACAGGGGGGTGGTTGGACGCCAGATAGACATTACTGGGCTATAGAAAGATTTCCTAGACTGCACCAGGAGATTGAGATGGCTCTGAGCTCTGTATCATGCCTGGTACAAGTCCTGTGACGTTTGATTCTAGCTTAAAGCCTGGGTCAATTTTTGATTGAGATCCCTCTTCTCCAAGTGGAAGTTAGTCTGCAATCATTTCTTAGGCTCCTTACCAGTTCCGTTTCCTGGGGGAGGTAGGGAGGACAGGGTCAAGAAATGAGACTTGAATACTTAAACAGATCAGGAACAGAAGCCCTGCAAGGGTGGTGGGCAAGAATGTTAGGGTCTCAAAAACTTCCTGTTAAGAGAAAGGCACAAAACTACATTCTCCCCAGCACCTATGTGGTACCAGAGACCAAATTTTAGGTCAAATTGAGTAATCTGAAATGATCAAGATTCGTAGTGGAACATGCAAAAGAAAAACAAGTTTGCCCAAAGAATGGGTTAAAAACCCCAGGTTCTACACGAGCCACTTGCATGGCAGAGGACAAGACAAATGGTAGTTAGCATTTGAGGATAACTTCATCCACAGAGAAAAAACGGGTGCTCCTTTTCTTGATCACACATTGCCTGGCCTCAGATATTAGACGTGAAAGGCCTCTAGAACACATCACTAGACACCATGGAGCTGGGCAGATGTGTCCAAGGAAGTCCAGAGGGCCAGCACTTTGACTCCACAAATCGAGGAGGGCCCCAAACTAGTATGCCCTGACTGTACTGTATTTTCCTGTGAGGGTCACTGAGGAAACTATTCTCTTCCCACATCCCAGCATGCTAGAGATTAGAGAAACATTTTTCAGTTCCTCAACAGTATTCCTATTCACACATTCTAGGTACTTCAACATTCCCATCCTCTACCACATCACCCACACATGCACTGACACAGGAGACTCCCTTTCTTGGATAAGCACATTGCCACCTCTTCTGCTCCTTCTCAGCACTCCTCATACCTAGGATCAGTTTCATGCCTACTGAAGAAGCCAGGGAATTTGGCCTCATTTTTTTTTTGTGGTACTGGGGATTGAACTCGGGGGCATTCAACCCCCGAGCTATACCCCCAGCCCTATTTTTTATTCTTTATTTTTTTTTGAAACCGAGTCTCACTAAGTTGTGGAGTGCCTCACTAGGTAGCTGAGGCTGGCCGTGAACCCGGATCCTCTGGTCTCAGCCTCCCGAATGCTGGGATTACAAGCCTGAGCCACCACGCCCGGCGGCCTCATGGTTTTGACTTGGTTTTAAAGACCTTGCCTTTCATGCAGGTAAGAGTAAAGTGTCATGGTTACCTGATACCACCACATCTTGATCTTCAACTGGACTAGTTTAGTATCAGTCATACAATGTGGCAGACTGTCACTTCAGATGATTTACTCTTTGGCTTCAATGAGCACCATCGAGGGAACAGGCCAATTCCATCCCATGTTCCACCTTTATGATAGCAAGACTCCACTCACCAACCAGTGTCCCTCCTAGATCACAGTGGGTGACCCATTCCCAGAAGAGTTCCCTTGCAACCCGTTTCCCTCCACTTTAAGCTTAAATGACAATTTTACCCACCACTTTCCATGAAGTATCCCACAAAGTTAGAAGTTAAAAATATCAGTAGCAGGTTGATTCTGATGTTGGATTATCTCAAGCTTACTGTGCCCAAGTCCCAACTTTCTCCTAAAGTCTTTCTCCTTAAAGTCTTCCCCTTCTGAAGCACCTGAAGGGGTCAGTTCATTCCTTAAGATGTGCTAGTAACAGTTCTCTTCTACCCCTGTGCTCTCCTAGATATCCAGGAGGGAAGTGCTGCTTAGCCTACAAGAGTAGCCTAACTGATCTTCCCAGATACATTCTCAACACAGCACCTGTGAAATCCAGAATAAGGCAAATCACTAGAAGATCCCCATTCCACGTACATTTCTAAGTAAAGGCCGAGTCCTTACACAGTCCTCAGAGGTCCTGTATCACATCTGTGCCTACTTGTGCCAGGGACTATACACCCTTCCCTCACCAGGGTCTCAGCTCCTGGCTGGCAGTGGTGTGCTCAATCTTCCAGCACCAAGATGCTCCATAGTACTAAACGTTTAAGCATGTTACCTGTGCATGCTCTAGACCACTGTCTCACCCCAGAGAATGTTCTTTACTATACTCAGCGACTGTCCTATGGTTTAGATGAAAGGGGAAAGATCAAGGGAAGGAAACCAATGGAGACACTGTGGGCTTTAGCTTTGCTGCTTGAGGAACACTCTGTCCTGGTATAGCATGAAATCCAGTGAGGAACCCCCAGATGAGGCTCTAGGGTCAGAACTGGGTCGGATCCAGAACTTCCTGCAGAAAACCAGCTCAAGTATATAGGCCAAACCACCCAATTCCTGTGAGAATCAGAAGGCCCTGGTTCCTGCTGCTGCCCAGTGATAGGCATGGGAAAGTTCAAAGGCTTCTTTTGTCAGGCTTTCTGGAGCCGCATACTGTGTCCCAGGACACCAGAGGACTTGCTGCTCAACCTAGGGGCTGGCTTTCAGATTAGAAGCCTGGGCCTCTTCTGAGGAAGCGGGGCCTTCTGATTTTCACAGGATGTAGGTGGTTTTACCTATATACTCAAGCTGGTTTTTTCTGTAGGACGTTCTGGGTCCTGACCCAGTTCTGTCCCTAGAGCCTTCCTGGGGGTGACCCATCAGCAGGCTTGAGCTGGTGCTGATGGGCCTGGAACCAGGGTCTTGTTCCATCCTCTGGGCTCATTTCACCGGATGAATTCATGTGAGGTGTCCCATCCACAGCACTGTGTGTATGCTTCCAGCCCTGTCCCCTTGGGTGGGCTGCCAAGTTTCGTATTGCCCTCAGCTGTGTGCAAGGCAGGTGGATTCTGCAGTGCTCTTGGTTCACAACATTCCAGGTTGCGCTCATAGGCAGGTACATGTGTGTTCAGTGTGCCTGGTATGTACTAGCTCAAGTCAGGTGTTCTGAGGGAAAGATCAGGTTTTCAGAAGTGCACCCTCCTAACCTTAGCAACACAACTTAACCTCAACTGAAGGTCACAGTCACTGAGGATTTTAGAATACATCAACTGAGCAGGAAGTTCACCGATACTCTTCCTCCTGAGGAAGTTTGTGCAAGGAGAAGAGATCTAGCTAGAATGCCATGCTTTCAAGGAAGGATATGATGCCAAAGTGGAGCTCCCAGTAGTGTGGCCCCGATGTTGAAGAAAGCTTTCCAAAGGTTAACTGACAGAATCCCAGTTCATAGATCTGTCCACTGGTCAGCCAGTGAGAAGATTAGGGCTTTAGGAGTTGACAGGTCTGAGTATGAGTCAAGTCTTGATTGGAGGCAGTTATGTCTTTCAAGCTCCTCCCTGTTAGTTCCATGGTGTGGCTTCATGGTCAGCACCTCCTCCTGATCTTGGTTGGGGTAAGCTCCCAGTCCCAAGTCCACATTCGCATTTTTTTCTTCTACATGGTCATTTTTTACGTCAGACCTTTTGGTGCCTCCCCTAAGAGGCGTTCTGTGCAACAGCTTAGAGCAGTTTGGGAAGAGGCATGTATGAACACCTGGCAGTAAGGGAAGGAGCTGAATTCCATTCTTATCTGGGTGTGTTAGAGGAAGTGGGCATGTGGGCTCAGTCGAGTCAGAGAAAGTACAAAGTGTTGGTCAGTGTACACGAGCTCAGTGTGTTTCCTGGCTACCATTTCTGATAGGATTCGGTCCTCTCCTGGAGGCCTGTGCTCTTGGAAACTGCAGGAAGTAGGTGGGAGAGGTTCTTGGAAATGTTAGTCTTGCTCTTATGGAAGACTGTTCAGGTGCACTAGCCCCCACAGACCCCACTTCCCGATTTGCTCTTGTGTGGAATAAAATAGCTGTGCGAGTAACCACTAGTAGGACTGGTCCACACCTGCGTACCAAGTGCCATTTGCTATAAGTGCCCCAGGAGCATGGGCAATACTATACAAGTTCACTTTACACTCACATCACATCCAGTAGACAGGTTAATGGCGCAATCAGATTCCTTAGAGCCTCAGTGTGCTATCCTGTACATTCTCAGGAAGCATCTGCCATGAGTTCACCATGGATGTGTCTCATTGTGACTTTTTTTCATTTGTGAGCTTCATTATTTACCTCCCGACATGCCACTTGACACCATTTGAGTGTCCCTCAGCACCCCATTTATTCAAGTGAGTATTTGTGGTAGATTCTTCATATTCACTCAAGAAATTGCAATGTAATGGCTTGCATATGAGGTCTCTGGTTCTTTCCTTGAGCCAGAGAATCTGAACAGCTTCATGGCCTTAAAGGTCTGTTTGGGACGTCTGGTTGAAACTGCTCAGTCTGAACATGGGGTACAAGTCTGCCATGTTTGTGCACAGAGGTTGAGAGTCCCAACACCAGAACCTGGCCAGAAGGAAAGTTTGAAAGGCTTACGGCTACATATGCAGCTCTGGGCGCCATATGCATTTCTTTGAAATAAGGATCAAGGCTTATCCTCAGCTCTGGAGTCCTAGCAGCACCAGATCCCCACCTAGGAAGGTGCATTCCTGTTTCATTCTAAACAAGACGGCCCCTAAAACAAAAAGCCAAGTGCTCATGAATTTTGTGCCAGGATACCAAACATTTGTGTCTAGAATCTTGAAAGGGCAGACTTGATGTGTATATAGCCAGTAGCATAAGTTGGGGCAGACATGTTAGGGATCATTTGAAAAAAAATTGTGGGACTGGGGATTGAGAGCCCAGAGACATTCTCTTCTGAGCTACACTTCCAGCCCGCTTTATTTTAGAGTAGAGAAGTGCATCCCCTGTTTTGCTCTAACCAGGATGGCTCTTACATTCAGATGAAAAGCCAGGTGTGAGGGTTTTTTTTGTTTTGTTTTGCGGTACTGGGGATTGAACTCGGGCATTCTACTGCCAAGCTATACCCCCAGCCCTATTTTTTAAATTTTGAAACAGGGTCTCACTAAGTTGCGGAGTGCCTCACTAGGTAGCTTAGGCTGGCCGCAAACCGGGATCCTCTGGTCTCAGCCTCCCAAATGCTGGGATTACAAGCGTGCGTCACCACACCTGGCTCAGGTGTGAGTTTGATGCCAGGCTGCAAAACATTTGTGTCCTGGGTGTTTAGAACTAAGGACAAGATACATATATAGCCAGTAGCATTCATCAGTAGAAATACAAGGAACAATTTGTTGGAAAGAATATTTACCTGCTTTTTTGGTACTGGGGATTAAACTTAAAGGCATTCTGAGCTCCACTCCCAGTCCCTTTTTGACTAGGGATGTGTATTTGTTTTACTCTAAATAGGATGGCCCTTACATGCAAGTGAAAAGTCAACATTCGATTTCTATGCCAGGCTGCCAAACATTTGAGTCCCAAATCTTTAGAACCAAGGGCAGACTATGTAGCCAGTATCATAAGCCGAGACGGACATGATGCAAGGGAATATTTGTTGAAGAGGATTTTTACTTGCATTTTTTGGTGGTACTGGGGATTGAACTTAGGGGTGTGTTTTTAACTTCTGAGCTTTACCCCCTACCCCATTTTGAAACAGGTTCTCAAGGTTTGAAGCCAACCTCAAACTTAAGTGGATCACAAGTTTGCGGGCCTTTATCTCCCAAGTACTGGGATTATAAGGCATTTTGACCTGTCATTGTGGCTTTTCCATCTACCTAACTGGTGACTGATAGGATTAGATGAGCAGCCACTGCTACAAGGGTTCTCAATGGGACTATCTACTAACCCTTCCCTCTTTTCCAACTCAGCATAGTTGATCTGTTCCCATAGCTATTTGCCTGAAAACTCATCTTTTCCCTCATTCCTTTTTGGTTTGACATGAAAATCTTACTGATGAGGGAATAGTTTAGAGTTTAAGGTATCAATAGTTTGCTTTCAATGGCTATTTGCTATCTCTTCTCCAGAGATTTTGAGTTTTGAAGATTCAGAGGATTAACAATATCAATTTTTGGTAATTAGAAAAATTAAGTGCAGAAGAGTAACGTCACTTGTTACATAATACACATTGAAGTACTTTTCTCATGGTAGCTTACAGTTGAATGCCAATTTTTAGATCAAGGCAAGACACATGGAATAAGCTTACTGTTTTAAAATTATTCTGCTTGACATCATGTCCGACTTCAATTCTGAGACCAGGTGCAGATTAAGTGATCTTTCCATAATCACTATAAAGCTGTTAAAGGCACAAAATACAACTCAATGCATAGGAGTGTCAAATGTTAGCAATAGCATAAGTTAATGAATTTTCCAAAAATATTGAGAAGGTACATAAATGCTTTTTGACACTAGTTGTATACATAGTTGTGGGACTCAATACATACTTGATCAATTTCATTCTCCAAGTCCCTCTTTTTGTAGTAGTGGAGATCAATTCCAGGGTCTCCCGCATGCTTGGAAAGTACTACCACTGAGCTATGTCCCCAGTTTACTTTTTTTGCATAAGCAATGTATCAATGCCTAGCTTCTGGCTTTCTCCTGTAGTTTTTCCCACAGGTTTCCCTCAAATTCATAGTTGTCAGTTCCTCCTTATGTTAGTAGCTAACAAGTTCTCCCCTCCTCCATCTCACATCTGGACTAAGCTGGGACTTCCATCTTTAGTGTCTCCCTGATGCTCTTAACAGGTTTAACATTTTCAGCACACAGCCAGTGATAACCTTAAGTGGTAAGATATGCGCCATCCAAGACTACCAATGCATCTGTAGTGAACTCCAGGTAAGAGCCGAGTCCTAACAGAAGCATTATGAGGTCTTGCATGGTCTCTACTCTTATGACTTTATACCCAGCAACTATAGTCACATGTCCTCTCATGAGGGTGCAAGCTCTTGTCTTCATAGTACCACCACGCTCTGTAGGCAGCACTGGAGTAGGTCAGACTTCTTGTGACCATTTTCTTGGCTCAAGGGAGGCTTTGCATTGGACAGTGCCACTATGTGACAATGAATGTTTTTGCTATTCACATGAAGGGAATAGATGAAGGGAAGCAGGCTGCTTCCACAGGTACAAAGTAGAGGGAGTACCCAGTACTTCCTTTCACTGGCCTGCATGGCCATCAGATGGAGTTGAAGCTGGAATGTACCCGATAATTGAGGTAGACCAGGATAGAACATTGGAGTTAGCAGACAGATTCTGCATAGGGATAGAGGGTAAAATAGATCCCCCCCCCACCTATCGAAGGCACACAAGCCAGACAGAGGGGGATGTGACCCTCTTGGCAGGGGTAGAGGTCTAAAGGAGGACAGTACTCCTGAGCACTGCTGGCACAGGATTTAGTGACCTAAAAACAGTCCAAACAAGATGAGAGTCCTGAGATTTCCATGCTGACCAGGCTCTGGAGAAGGCCTTTGTTTCCGAGCATATTCTCAGGGAGCTGTGACTGGACGACATCTTGAAAGCTGTTTGAGTTTATTGCTTTGGGAGTCAAAAGGTCCCTGCATTTTCCTATCTCTGGGACCCTGAGGCAGTATACTGCATTGCTTAGCAGGCAGTAGAGCTCTAGTCTGTTTGGACCAGAGGGAGAGGCCCCAACACAGAGTCCTGTGAAGCAAGAGCAGGCTGCAGCAGTGGCACAGGCCTGGGGGAAATGGCAGGCACTTTTGGAACCCGCATTGACCAGGCCAGTTGTCAGCTGGCATGCGGAATCACCTGTGATCGTGCACAAGGGCCATGATTGGACAGAACTGTACAGTGGACCAAAGAGAACCTTCTCCCATCCACTCAGGTCATAAGCTTTTCACCTTCCCTTCAGGCACATCTTGTTTCACACCAAAGCCAGTGTTGCCTCTTGCTCTAAGTATGCAGCATGAAAAGCTCGAGAGATTTGGGGGAGCTCAGTATGAAGAGCCAGAGGTTTGGGGGAATTCTGCATTTTATGCTAGCTCCTTGACACTGGTGTGAACAGAACTTACCCTGCTCCCAGAGTGCCATCCAAACAAAGAATCAGATTGTTTTGTGGTACTGGGGATTGAGCCCAGGTGCATTCTACCTCTGAGCGCTACCATCGGTTCTGTTTAATTTTTAATACAGGTTCTCATTAAGTTGCCGAGAGCCTTGCGGAGGTTGATTGTAAATTTGCGATCGTCCTGTCTCAGCCTCCCAACTACTGAGATTACAGGCATGTACCATCCTGCCCGAATTCTATTCGTTTTTGATTTTAACGTTTTCCCACTTTCAGTTGTTGGTATCATTTTTGATAGTTTTTCCTTCACAGTACTGGACATTGGAGTCTGGCATACCAGCCATGCTGGCTGGGTGCTCTGATGTGAGCTACACACACAAACCAGCTGAGAGTTAGGGCTGCAACCTAATACCACTCAAACCTTAGCAGGTACTTAACCATGACCTGGCCAAGTAGCAACATCAAGAGGGTGTTTGCAGTCCCACTCCTAGTCACCACATAGTAACAAGACTGCTGTGGGTACCATGGCTACAAGGGACTTCAGCAGTGGCTCCCATTCCCTACCACACATTGCCAAAATGGGCAGCGATTCCAGAGGGGGGAGGTGTGACCCCTGCCCCTAACTTCATAGGAAACATCTGGAGCTTGTGTCTACACAAGACAAACTCCAGGCCCATTGTCATGATTAACAGCCAGTAGAATTGCTTTCAAGTAACAGCCTATGTCAGCAAAGCCTGAGGGAACTCACATCCCTGGATGGAGGCTTCCACTCCTATTTTAAGAAACATGTGCAGCCCACATCCTGCTATCTATGCCACACCCGTTAGACCCTGCTTCTGTGGGACCTAGAGAAGAAGCAGGTACTTTTAGGGGCTCTGACAGTACATGCATGGTGCCTAAATCCACTGTCCACAGCCAGAGAAGCTACAGGGAACTACGTTTTGTAGCACACTGGTAATTAAACACTAAAGAAGTCAGTATCCAAGCACAAGATTACTACACTCAGGTAAGGATATGCTTCAGAATCCAAGAAAGAGCTCATACAAAATAAGCTGAACAATCTAAGACTTGAAGATTGGGAAACAAGGTGAGAAACCCTGCTCTGCCATAATATCCCAAATCTTCACCCTTGTTCAGTTACCTATGACACAGAGCATTTTCATACTTCTGGTATTGTTTTAGAGCAAGACCTAGTCCTTAATTCTGGAGGACTTGGGGGGAAAAAAAAGATACGTCATTTCTGTGACAGTGTCAATTTTTGGGGGAATACTAACCAAGCTATGGCATCAGAAGTATTCAGAACCTTGCTTTTCATTCACTGCCATAGGACAACTCTTGGGCAATGGGCACATGCAAACCCACCTTAGTTTCAATTATAGGTGACATTTAGCCATTATTCCCTTCCTTGCTTAAGAACCTGAAGTCATCTAAAGTCCTCGATAAACTATCAATGCTAGGGAAGGAGAAGTCAGAATTTGTCTACTCTTCCTTTTCAATAGATTCATGATTCTGTTCTCCATACCTGCCTCCAGGTTTTAGGGCTTGTCACCATTGCTGCTAGTGACAAGATTTGGAGGCAGTCCAGTTGCCCGTGTTGGTCTTACTGCTTCCCTGGAAGATCTCTTGTATTGAGATCTACTGACTTGGGATCTGCAAGAGCAAACACACGCCACCTCTATGAACTTATTACCCCTACACCACACTTAGCCATAGCCATCTTGGTTAGTCTTAAGTTTTGTACTTTGTGCGATACTGAGGATTGAACTCGGATATTCCACCCCTGGAGCTACACCCCTAGCCCTATTTTGAAACAAGTTCGCCGAGTTGCAGAGTGATTGTGAGCCTATGATTCTCCTGTCTTGGCCTCTCAAGTACTGGGGATTGCAGCTGTATAACCACATTTCTGGCTAAGAATTTTGTACCTTAATCTCAACAGCTCTTTAAAGAGGTCAGGAACCTGGGAGAGAACTAGAGACTCAAGGGTCATTTTGCTGTTTTAAAGCATTGTCTGCATGCATCCATTATTCCCGAGGCACACTGATAACACTTAGGATGATCCCATACTCGAAGATCGTGTTTTCACATCAGTCCCGTGATAATACTCAAGATCTACTGGACAGGTGATCACTTTTGATACCTTGAAAGAAAACTTCACAGAAGTTGTAGGCACATTATTCAAGCCAATGATTCACCAAAAATGGATCAGGAACCCAGATGCCACCCTCTGTTGAGGTGACACGTGGCTTCGTGCTTATTGGAAGGGAATGATCAGGTCTATTGGCGCAGGTCAAGAAGACAAGCTCTTTTGGCAACTGGTCTTTGGTAAGTAGGATAGATATGAGCCAACTTATGACAAGCCCAGACCCTGAAAAGCTCATGTCTACAAACTACAGCAGGAACTGATGCTTCAGTGACTTCGCCTTTGGTTCATCCAGAACTCTGGATCGAGGTCAGGCTGGTTCATATCATTAAGGAGGTCTTAAGTCAGTTTTCTATTTTTGAGCACTAAAATGGAAATTTTAGGGTTCTTGATGTTAGTCATCTCATGCTAGATTGACTCAGTCTACTGGAGTGGAGTGAGGGAGGAGGAAGTGGTGCCGAGACATGGATCTCCAGAGCATCTCTGGGCCTCAGCCTTCATATCCACACCCACAAGGATGCCCGACATTTGGGCAGCACCTAAAGTCACACCATAAACAAGGTACTGGCCTAACCACAATGACACTGCTAGGTAATGTCATCTGCGACCCAGACTAAGCACCCAACGGATCCTGCTGTAGTCCATCTTGACTAGATGCATCTCTTAGTATAAACTGCTTGCACCAGCTATGCCTCTATGTAGCCGGAGTTTCTGCACTTTGTCATCAGGATTCTGTGCTATAACGATGTTTCAAGGCTGCTTATTTTGGTCTAGTGACCTTAACCATCCAAGAAAATGCTCTTGACATCCAATCTCTGGTCCAGCAAGGGAACACCCAGGATTTGGGGTTCCTTCTGACTTTAGGACACTTGCCTTCCTGATCAGACACCGAGCACTGTGGTGCAGTTAGCCCCACACCCATTTTCCTTAGCCTCTGTCTTCACACCAGTGATTTAATGATGCTCAGTTGATAATCAGCACTTTTCCATATAGAGATACAGGGGAGATCCCCACCACCCCAAGGGTATCTCAAACATGTAGGATGAAGTGTGGGCATTCCAGGGGCATGTTAATCCCAGTCATCCTTAGACAGGAGCAGGATCTGGTTGTAGCCAGTTAACAGCTACCCCTAACTTACACGGCTTACCAGGTGGAATTTAGCATCAGGCAAGGAGGAGTGCCCCATGTTCAGTGACTTCCATGTGGCTTCACACTTAGCTGCCAATGCTTTAAGTGAGAACCAGGGCACTCCCCTAGTTGGAGGCTTCCCCACAGACCCTCACCCTATCAGAGGGCTCCTTTCTCAAGACCAGTCACTAGACTGGCAGTTTTACCCTGTCCGAAGTCCAGCTTCACTGCATATTAATGACTTTCTCCCAGTCCAAAGCTAACATTTGGAAGTACTATTGTACCAAACTTTGATAACTTACCATTTGCATTCAACATTTTTTTACAAAAGGAATTCTTTAGCTGCTGCATGTCACCCAAACCCAGGATCATGAAGCACAAGGAATGATTCTGAAGCATTCACAAAGGTCTTGGAATAACCTTCCAATGTGTATTTTTGGTACTAGGGATTGAATTTAGGGGTGATCTACTTAGAGCTACACCCCAGACCTATTTTGAAAGAGGGTCTAAGTTGGAGGCCTTGCTTAATGGCTGAAGCTGGCCTTGAACCTGCGATTCTCCCCATCTTAGCCTCCCAAAGTACTAGGAAGTACAGGCATGAACCACCACACCCAGCTATGTGTATTTTAATACTGGGGATTGAATCCAGAGGTGTTTACCTTCTAGCTATACCCCCCAGGTGTGCATGACCATGTGCTATGTGTATATATCTTAAGTACCAAGACCACGCATAAGTTACAGGTGAGAGGAAGGTAAGGACACAGGCCTGAAATCCAGGTTAACCCGAAGCTATAAGATTGGAGTCTATGCCTGGGCAAAGCTGTTCAAAGTTCACTAAGCTTGAATTTGAGACTTGGATTATCAACCTCTTAAGCATAGCCTAGATAGAAATCCTATCTGATATCAGAACATTAACTTGGAAGCAATTGCTGATCCTTATAACTAGGTACCGTTCAGGCCAGTACCATCCTTTGAAGTTAGGAACTAACTTCTAATCTTTAGCACTGCAGACTCTTGAAAGCCTTCACTTGCTATGTTCCAAGTTTTTTTTTGGCGGTACTGGGGATTGAACTCAGGGACATTCTACCTCTGAGCTACACCCCCAGCCCTATTTTTTATTCTTTATTTTGAAACAGGGTCTCAACTAAGTTGCGGAGGGCCTCACTCAGCGGAGGTAGCCGAGGCTGGCCGAGAACCTGGATCCTTCGGTCTCAGCCTCCCAAATGCTGGAGTTATAAGCGTGCACCACTATGCCTGCCTTTTTCTAAGCATTTTAACCATCTGACACAGGACCCAATTTTCAAGATTCTTGGGAGAGTTATGCCCCTAGGAAGGGCATCATGGAAAGGCTCATCTTGGAAATGGCAGCTGCAGAAACTGTCCCGTCAGAGCAAGCATGCTCAGCCTTCTGAGCTAGCAGTTACAACCTTTTCCTGGAGTGGCGACAAGTCTGTCCTCTGGAAGCTTAGCACTTCTCAACTTAAATGCAAGGGCTAGCCGAGTCCACCAGACCCTTGCAAGATAGCATCCAAATAGCCCCAACACAAGATGCTGCAAGCTCACCAGAAGGTTAACCCCCAGCCCCTGCTACACACTGCCCCTCGCCAAGTAGCCTGTGTATTCACTCTTTGCATTAGACTGGGGCAAGGGTGGGGGGTGTAGGGTAGCAGAGAACAAGGTAAGATTACTTGCTGATGTTTGGAGATGAAGTCAATCGTCCACTCGATGCTATGTAAGGCAATACTGGTGCCAAGCCAAGATGAGGTGGCTTAACCTTCAGTCATCTTTATATTGCAACTTCACTGAAGATTAGGAACTGACACCCACTAATTAGGTTCTCATAACATCTAGGAATCATCGACTACACAAAGGGGTCTCCACTTAGTAGAGAAGCCATGGTAGACTACAGAAGCCAGATCAGAAAGCCAGACTGACCAACACAGGATCCTAGTAGCTTCCTTCTAAGCACGAGTTGGATCGAGTTTTCCGCACCAGAAGGTCAATTTCAGGAATGTTGATGTGCCAGACAGGAAAAGTGAGGCTGTGCTCAGTGAGGCTGCTTTCCAGTATGCATGCTCAGAAGCTTCTAAACTGGCCTGGTCTTCCATGTTCTCCAAAGAACGGACAGCTGCATCTGGATCAAGCTATACCTCGGTTTGTACTTGGCTGTTTGCAACAGCAGCCAACTTGCTAGCATACCACTTACAGCTGTGCACCCATGCTTGTGCCCAAAGCAGCCGTTTCACAGCTGGTACAGCTAAGGAAGCTGAAGCCCATCTGGGAAAAAGCCTCTGGAATGATTGGTTTCCCTTTCATTTTGCAGGTGAAAGCTTCTTAGTATCAACACAGGCAAGTAAACCCCGAGTTCACAAGGTTAGGAAAAGTTGAGCTATAACCAAATTCACGTGGCTTCATAGTAGGGGCTAAGTTGGCTGAACAGCGAGTGGTAAGGGTGGTAGCTGTGGGTGGCTGAGAGCAATGCAAGGTTACATACTGATGATTAAGCCAGCCATTCAACACTACACAATACTGATGGCCACGCTGAGGCAGCTTGAAGGTTAGTCTTCCTATTGTGACTTCAATGGAGATTAACTTAGTGGGCGAGTTTGTTATTGAAGCAACGCAGAAGGGCCGTCTCTAGGTCTCATTGGCATCTCACTTCTAGAGGGATGCCCGTTCCTGCACCCCGCGGCCATCGTTCAGCTGCCATGCTAAGCCTAAGCATTGAAGTGGATCTGGGTAAACCTCAGGAATGATCCAGCCTCGCTTCTCAGCTGAAGGCTACTTAACCTTAGTGTAGGTAAAGCCCAGGTTTACAAGGTCAGGAAACCTCAGGATATAACCAAGTTCACTTGGCTCCTAGAGTTAGTGATTATCCAAGTCTACCTTCTACTAGTCATTAGTTATGCTTCCCTGAGAAATCCTCAACTTGATATTTCCTTTGTAAATGGGGGTAATGGACTATCGACCTACGTACAGGAGACAGATGGGCATGAAACATCTCCGTGGAGCACCAGGACATATGGGTCACTTCTGGGTGACACCAAGTACTGGCCACAAAAGTATTAGTAATGGAAAGAGACATTGGGTCCCTGCTGAGTTAGAAGCTTCTGGCATTGTCCCACACGCAGTATCTTGGAGGATGGCTGACCTTTTGCTAAGCTTGCAGGAATAAAGATCTGCGCCTCCTTAAGTGTGGTGTAAGTGAAAACTCCAGCATTAGCTATGCTCTGTGGGTCACAAAGACATGTTCGAAGGGTTCCTATGGCCAGCCACAACCAAGTGGCCCCTTGCTCCTTAGCTTTTTTTTTTTTTTTTGGCAGTACTGAGGATTGAACCCAGGGGCATAGGGGCATTCTACCTCTGAGCTACACCCCCAGCCCTATTTTTTTTAATTTTGAAACGGGGTTTCACTTAGTTGCAGAGTGCCTCACTAGGTAGCCAAGGCTGGCTGCAAGCCCGGATCCTCCTGTCTCAGCCTCCCAAATGCTGGGATTACAAGCGTGCGCCACCATGCCCGGCTAGAGAGAAGTATTTTAGCTTTTCAAGCAAAGCCTAAGCACCAGAGGCTGATATTCACTGGCCAGGGAAGGCACTGGCATCTTAAGCTCCAGGCCAGATCCTTGTGCCTCTTGGCTCTGCCTAACACCCGGTTTCACTTGAGATCCAATGGGTCAAGTGACTACGCCGACTTGGGCTCGGCATTCCCTTCGATCCAGGTCTGACACTCCTCGTGATACGGCACCTGTGACTGACGCTGGTGTGCGCGAGTCCTGGCGGGCTGTTGCCAGCCTCCCAGGCTCAGGTGAGCAAGCTGAAGGTCAGAGGTGTCTCTCATAGCCCAGGGTCTCAGTCTAGCACCCCAAGCCACTCTACATCTAATGATTTAGTCAGCCAGAACCCCTCCCCCATTCTCAGTGAGGACAGAAAGTAAAGTTTGTCTTCTTACAGAGCTCACTTAACTAGAGACTCCAACTTCTCATTCACACTTTTGAAGCAGAGCTTCCTGCCCAGCGCTTTACCCCAAATAGGCATTTTCCTGGTGTTTGGGCCTTACTTCATCATCCCCACTGAAGTTAGGTCGCCAGGCACCCAGCTCCTTCCCGACCTTGTGGAAGAGTACCCAGAGATCTACTTCTACTCCTCGAGCCAAGAACATTTTTTTTTTTTTTTCCTTAAGAAGGAAAGGTTTTGAAGTGAAAGAAAGTCCTTTTTGGGAAGAGGCCCTCCAACAGGGCCAGAGAACCCACTGTATTCTCTTCAGGTGGAGAAGTACCAGGGAAGGTTTTTGTTAGCTAACAACTTTTGGGGAGAGGCGAGGAGAACTTGAGAAACTTAAGAGGCAGAGAAAGAGCTAACTTCACAAAGTTAAAAGCAAACACGTAACCACTTGACGCCTTCGTCCTAGTGGCCCTGCAGAAACCCCAAGAGCTACAGAAATTAGTCGACCACCACCCCCAGGCTAGAGACCCCAGAGCGGCTCAGGCCCAACTGAGAAACAGGAAGCTGACCCTGGAAGTTGGAACCTCCCTCTTTATACTTTCTGGCCCTGCCCACCAGTTAACTGGAATGATGGGCACGTGGGCCCAGAGTGCCTTACCTGCCCTACCCCGAGAGTATCCTGCTGAGTTTTCTGAGCTGATGAGGGGCAACAGCTGTACAGCAGCTAAGAAGGAGAAGGGCGAGGCTTTCAAACAATTTTCCAAGGCTCAGCAGCTGATTTCAAACAAGAAAACTCATGAGATTCTTGTTGGCCATTAGTGGCGGCCGTGGGGGAGAGCTCCTTCTGGGAGAGGAAGTTGTGGACTCTGGCAGGGTGACCAGTTCCTCTCTGTTGGCCTTAGATGTTCCTGTTTTTAGCATAGAAACTCCTGCATAGATCTGGGCAAACTGGAAAGTCTGTCACTGTAGCAGAGGAGGATAGGTGACCCAAGAGTGACAGCAGTCACCGTGGAGGAGGGGTCCGGGCTGGCCTCACATAATCCCTAAGTCTGAGGCAAGGCTGTAGCTGCGAAGGGACTTTCTGCTGCAATCGAATACTCTTGAGTGTTCCTAAACTCCTTAGTCTTAAGAATGACCTTAGACATATCCCAGTACAGTCTGCTTAGATGCTAAGCATTTCCTATTACCCCCAAATCAAATTATTTTAATTTTTGGTAGGAAGCCTAAGAGTTTTATGAGATTTGTTACATGTATGCCTCTAACCATTTGTTATTTAAAACAAAATCACCAAATTTGTCCATGGAGATTACTTTTTAGAAGTTTGACTCTTCCATATTTGAGGAGTTAAATGTTGGAATTTTAGTGTTAGGATTCTGTGGGCATAAAAGAAAGTTGATCCTACAAGTAGAATATAAACCAAGAATTCAGAATATTATCTACACAATATATGTGGGGTTGTTTATTTAATTTTATTTGTCCTCAGGACTGCGAGATGCAGTGTGCTTGATGAATTAAAATAATTTCAGTTGCTAGCTTCTGTAGTTTCACTTCAATTGGTACATGTGTAGATGATTTTAGGTAATAAACTTTGTTTGGAGTGGGGATTGAACCCTGGGACATTCTACCTCTGAGCTACACCCCCAGCCCAATTTTAGTTTTTATTTTGAGGCAGAGTCTTGCTAACATGCTGAGGGTCTTATTAAGTTGCTGAAGCTGCCCTCAAACCTGTGATCATCCTGTCTCAAGTACTGGGATAATAGGCATGCACTACTATGCCTAGTTATTAGGTAACAAACTTTAAACTTAATATATAAAGATATGTTTTATCTTTTTGGTATAATTTACCCATATAAGTAATGTAACAGGCTTGGCTACCTTTAGTTAACATTCAAAGTTACTTAATGAGATTCTAAACAAGAAGAGACTACTAAGTACTTTAAATACCTGTCTCTGTCTCTAAAGGACATTAGAAGTAATTTCTCTTTGGTACAATGAGCCAGGTAGCTGGCTGGGAAGATTGGGTGGGTGCCACCCCCTGGGGTGGACGTGGTCTATACACCCAGCAGCACATCAGCCACTACCTTCCGGGTTGTACACTGTATTCAGCGCCACCTCTGGGCCTGGGTTCCTCCTCCCCACCTCTCTTTCTTCACAGAGAATGCAGATCCCCAGAGGAGATGGAAGGTTTGGCCAGCTCTACAGTGAGGATATCATTACATCTGCCTCAGAGGGAAACTTTCCCTCTATTTTTGGAATGTCTGAGCACAGTCTGTAATGGTTTCTCTGGATGCATAAAAACGACGAGGGCTCAATTGCTCATGACGGTTTCTACCCGGCTCTCGTGGTGTGTGGTAATCAGTTCACAGTGTCTATACAAATCAAAGCATTACATTGTACATGCTAAATGTACTTGATTTTTGTTGTGATGTATGATCTGATAATAGGGTGGGGAGGGCAGGACTTATCTTCCGCCCACCTCTATAGCTTGATTATTGATTTTAAAAACATACGCATTAACAACAGACACAAAAGCCAACAATTGCTGAATGGTTCAAATTGCCTTGAGCAATTTTGCAGTATCGAGTTTTAAAAATCCTAATGCCCCTCCCCCCCAGTACTTTTGTACAAATGGCTAACCCATTTGTACAAAAGCAATGTTTTGCAATTGGTTCTTTATGGCCTGTAGATAGGGCAGCTTTATACCACTGATCAAAGGATTGATGGCCAGCAGGTTTAGCTCAGGGCATCTTCTTGTCTTTAAACATTTATTCCGCACATTTGTTGAGCACCTCTTATGTATGGGGAAGCGATATCGCTACTGTGAATAGCAGTGAGCGTAATAAACACAAATCTCTGTGTTCACAGAACTTACATTTTAGTGGGGGAAGTAGATAATAAGCAAATGATATGTTTCCTTGCTTGTCAGATGAAGACAGGGCTGCAGAGATAAACAAGGCAGAATAGACTGATGGGGTTTGAGGCTGTGCGTGGGGTGCAAGTTAAAACAGAGTGGAAAGGTGGCATTCAGGAGAGGCTGCAGGAGCTGAAGCGCTGACCCCTGTGTCTATTTAGGGAGAGTCACTTAATCAGGGGCAACTATTTATGCAAAATCCTTTGGGTTGGACTGTGCTTGGTTTCTTCCCCCAGGAACTATGAAGCTAGCACTTCTTGACAGTAGTGAGGGGGAGGGGATTAGGAAACAAGATGAGAGGAGACTCCATGGCCCGTGGACCCTTGAAAGTCCTTTTACACCTTGGCTTTCTCTGTAAGGTACTTAGAAAGCCCTAGAAGGCTCTGAACAGCATGATCTGACATGTTTATAAAAGATGTTCTACAACAGTGTTTTTCAGTGAGTATGTAGTCCCTGAATTGGCTAAACCTGGGGACTGGTTAGGAGGGCACCTTCACGGCCCTGCCCCAGGCCTAAGGAGTCAGAAACAGCAGCAATCTGTGTTTAACAAACCTTCCAGGGAGGAGAGAAATTACAGGACCCTCAGTTATATTAGAATTTCAGATAAACAATGAGTGATTTTCAGAACAAGTGTGGCTCATACAATATTGAGTGCTTATATTAAAATTATCACTGTTTATCTGAAATTCAAATTGAACTGAGCATCTTGCATCCTGGGGTGTGTATGTGCATGTGTGTTTTACTCCCTCTGACAATCCTGCTTCTAGGTGATTCTGATGCACACACGAGAGTGTGAGAGCCACTAGTTTAGAAGCCACTGATGTCTGACCAGGATGCCTTCCCCTGGTTGGGGTAGCCACTAGGGGCGCTGACCATTGATGGTTCTCGGTTGCCCCTTCTCTGGACCACTTCCCACTGCTGATAGAACCCCCACTGGCCTGTGGCTGGTGACTGGTGGGGAGTTAAAAAAGCTGGACCTGCTGCCTCCAGGGATGACAATTGGGCCCCATGGGTTTAAGCCTCGGTGCCTTCCTTGGTCAAAGAAGCCAAAGTTGTCCTTGCTCTGATCTTTCTCTTTCCCTCAATCCTTTACAGATTGCTTTCCTGAGAGAACTCCTTCAATAAATCACATGCATACAAAGGCGCCATCTCAGGCTTCACTTCTGGCCCAAGGCAAAGAGTCTCCTTGGTGCATTGAGGATAGACCCTGAAGTCAAGTATAGAAGCAGGGAGATGAGTTGACATCTCCTTGCAGAAATCCAGTTTGGATGGGGTGGTGGCAGCTGAGCAGCTGGATGGGGGATAGGTTTGACGATGAAGCCACAGATTTGGGACAGCTTTGAAGATTTGCTGGGGAGTTTGGATGCAATGTGAGGGAAGAGAGGTAGGAAGGACTCCAGGGGTTTTGTCGGTTTCCCAAGTGGACAAAACTAGGAGAGGGGCAGATTTTCCAGTTAGCTTTTGCAATAAATTGCAAACACCTTTCTGCCATTCAGGTAGATGGGTTGGGGAGTCAGGTGGATCTACCACACTGAAGCTTCAGATAAATTTGGTGACTTGCAGTGTGCAGATAGTAGTTAGAACCACGTAGGGGCCAAGCCCACCCATGGGTGGAGTCATGGAGGGAGTAGAGAAGTCCTGAGACTGTTACCTGGGCCACTCTCTTAGCAAAAATCAAGAAGTTAAGGATACAGCTGGGCACGGTGGTGCATGGCTGTAACTTGGGAGTCTGAGACAGGAGGATCACAGTTTTAAGACCAGCTTTAGAAACTTGAACCCTGTCTTAAAAATTTAAAAAATAAGAACTGGGGTGTATGTAGCTCAGTGGTGGAATGTTCCTGAGTTCAATCCTCACTACAACAGAAATGAAAAGGAGCTAAGGATAAACTAAAGAAACTGAGAAGGAGTTACCAGCAACATAGTAGTAAACAGAAAACGTGTTACCGTGTTGGAAGGCAGGGAAGCAATATTTGCCATGAGATGAAGAAACACCTTTATGGAAACAGTACTTGTTGAAGTCTATAAGCACCATTTTACAACCCAGGATGTTCCCCACCCTTATAAACACTTACATGCATACACTCACACACATGGGGTCACATGCACACCCACGGGGTCACACACATGCACATGGAGTTATACACACACAGGGTCACATGCACACACGGAGTCTAAAACACATGGTCACATACACACACATGGAGTCACACACACAGGGTCACATGCACACACAAGGTCACATGCACACATATGAGGTCATAAGCACATGGTGCCACACAGAAGAGGTCACATGCACACATGGAGTCACACGCACACACAACCGTCACAAGCACACACACGGAGTCACACGCATGCATGTGCATTTGCAACTTACATGCACTCACGCACACTCATACATTGGTGACCATGACCCAGACTGTCCCTGTGGATCCCTGGGGGGATGACAACATGAGCTGGGCGATGAAGGTACATTTAGCAGACTGAATCCAGCAACATAAACATTTGTACCTGATAATGCACCTGGACCCTTGGAGTCCCCTAAAAATGCTGTTATGTCCTAAAAATACTGTTCTGTTCTATACAAAATTTGAAAACCCCGAACGTCAAGTACTTTCTCACCAATTAACACTTCTTTCCATTCCTGACTTTCCACTTGACTCATCCACAAATTCATGACCCAATCTTCATGAGAGCAGAGGTGCTCTACCTCCAAGCTATACCCCTAGCCCTATTTTAATTTTTATTTTGAAACAGGGTCCTACTAAGTTGCTGAGGGTCTTGCTAAGTTGCTGGGGCTGGCTTTGAACCTGCCATCCTCCTGTGTCAGCCTTTCAAGTACCAGGATTACAGGTGTGCACCATCATGCCACCATGAGAGTTTCTTGGTGCGTCAGCTTGGCTAGGCTGAAAGACAGTCACAGGACAGTGTCTGATCTAGATGCAGTCAAGAATGAATGTGGCAGGTGTTACAGGCGTAGTCATCTGACTTCGAATAAGTGGGGTTATCATGAATGACCCTGAGGTAATCAGTTGAGTCCTTAAGGGAGGACTTAGGCCTGTCCTAAGACAGTCTTTTGCCATTGGACAGCATATCTGTTGGGTTCCAAGTGCCCTACAGACTTCAAACTTGCTCAGGGAGACCCACAATTGGGAGAACGCCTCCTTGGGATAAGTCAGTCTCAGGCTCTCTCTACCCACTACACCTTACTGCTTCCATTTCTCTGATTGAACCTTGCCTGACACAGCTACCCTGTTGCCAAGGTAATTATTCTACTTGCCATTTTCTCAAAGCCTTCGGGTGACACTTTCGTAGGCCATGCCACACCTTTAGTTGCTGGTTTCACAAGGTGTCACCATGGAGAGCACCGAGCAGTTAGGCCATAGGAGCTCCTGGCCCACCAATGCTGCCGGCCGGATGTGCCATCATGGGGAGGATGCTCGAGTTCTCTGCTCTGTCTCCTCCTGTGGGCAGAATTAGAAGGCTGGGTGACTGTTCTACAGGAAGTCCTGTAGCCTTACATTCCCTGGGACTTCCTGACGTAGGACAGAGCCCGAGGGTGAACAGGAGTGTGGAGACGGAGGCAGGGTTTTTTTGCTCAGTTCCAGGTTGCTCTTTTGTTCAGTGAGCTCTCTCGTTCATTCATCAGGTCACTTTGGGCTTCTGGCTCCTTGTCAAAGTAATGCAAAAAAAAAAAAAAAAAAAAAAATATATATATATATATATATATATATATATATATATATATATATATATATATATAAAGGTGAGCATAACAGGGACTTGATATGGAGGGGGTGATGGCGTGTCGATGGATGGTGATGAATGATATGCTTAATACAATCGATGACAAAGTTATAGGTCTTATCATTTCCTACTTTGGATTCGCTTGGCTTGCTCAGTGGCCCCGGAACATGAATAATGACCTTTTTACAGTCTAAGGGTCTAACCTTTACTTGACAAATGAGATTGCATGAAGAGTATTCGGGATAATTTAAGGGACAAAACAGAAGCATTTTTGACGTGAGATGGTGACCCCAAAAGGTGAAATGCTTGTCCCCCTTCCCGGCCATCCCTCTCCCGGTGCTGTGATTACCTGTGTTTCTGGACACTTGTGTTACCTGGGATTTGGCTCCAGCCATTCCTTCTGGCCATGTATCCTTTCCTGCCAACCTCTGGCTGTGACCTTGGACAAGTGGCCAAGCATCTCCCAGCCTCGCATTCCCTCTCTGTAAGGCAGAGGTCCCGGGCCGATGAATCCCATGGTCCCTTCATTCCAGCTGGGAAATTCTTTGAGGATGAAATCTGAGTATGCAATCTCAACCTCGCCTTCTTTGAAAAATAGAAAACAGAATAATGAGAGCATGGCTGTGGCTCATTATTTGAAAAAAAATGAAGGATCGGGAAGATTGATGTACTTGCTCAGAAGAAAAATAAGCTTGGAAATAGGGTCTGCAAAGAAGTACCCTTTATGAAATTGTGAATGTTTTTTTCAAGAGGAAGAAGTTCCATACTCTTGGGGTGGCTGCTTGACAGGAGGCGCATGAGTTATTTATAGCCCATGCCCAAAGTAGGGAAGGCAGTGAGCCAGTGTAGACAGAAATTCTGCATGGACTGTGTTCTTTGTTTCTTCCTAATAGCCCCCTCCCCTGCTCTTGCTGTGACGGTCATCCTGTCCTTTCACCTTGCCATCTGGGTCAACCTGCTCTCCTCTGCGTCTGCCTCTCCGTTCCCACAGTTAGACCCTTTGTCCTGTTGGCTCACGTTCCTTTCGCTCGGGCCAAGGAAGTTCTGTCCTTTGCCAAAAACCCCAGAAGTAATGGCATCGGAAGTGAGCAAAATGCCAGATGAGGGCTGCAAAGATATATAAATGGATTTGAATTCAACTAGTATTTATCACACACCTACTGGGTGCCAGCCTTTTGCTGGAGCATTTAAACACACTACCCTGCAACAACCCCGTGCTAGAGGTCAATGAATGGTGGCCCTCCCCTACCCTAATAGATACAGCCAAGCCCCACTCCCCAGAACCTGTGAATGTTCTTTTGTTTGTAAAAAGGGTCTTTGCAGATGGAGCTAAATAAAGAATCTTAGGATGAGATCATCCTAGATTATCTGGGTGGGAGCCTAATCTCATTAGAATGAGGCAGCTAGAGATTTCACACACAGAGAGAAGGCATAGACAGTGTGACCAACAAGGTAGAGACAGTGATTACAGTCACAGGCTAGGAATACTTGGGTCTACTGGAGGCTGGAATAGGCATGGGATACATTCTTCCAGAGAGCCTCAGAGGCATCATGGGCCTGCCAACAGCTTGATTTCTGACTCTGACCTTCATAACTGTAAGAGAACAAATTTCTGTTCTTTTAGCCACCCAGGTATAACTTGTTATAATGGCCCTAGGGCATTAATTCATACAGTTATCCTCCAGACAGTGGGTAACCAAGAAGAACTCTTGATATTGGTGTCAGTGACCTCCTGGAATTTATTTGCAATGAGATCTCTTTTTCAAGTCCCACTTCTTCCTTTCTAACGAAAGCCTATTCTTCTCTGAGTGTCCATCCTTCTTCTGAGCAGTAAGTGCCTCAGGAAAGCTGACCCATTCGTGCTTGAGAACATGCACTCCTTTCTCTTGAAGAAACATACAGGCTCACCATGGAGGATGGGTTAGTAGATAAAGTCTGATAAGCCGTCTAGAAGATAGTTTTCCATCCTAATAGTGATCCAGGAGATGCCACAAGATGTCACTGGATCCTATGTGACCCTCCTAAGATTGTAAGCGATCTTCCTCCTGGTGTGATAGGGAAATCAACACTGAGGATGTCAAAATGGAAAGACAAAATCAAAATCAAACAATTGAACAAAAGCGCAACCTTGGCTGTCTTTAAGGAACTGAAGCCCATTTCACCTCTGGACTTAATATTATATGTGTTGGTAACATTTCTTGTATTTATGCCAATCTGTCTAGGAATTGATTCCTTCGCTGTAGCCAGAATCTTCCTAATGGACTGAAGTCGCCCTGTTAGTCTCCTGTCTCCTGCTGCCACTGTCGACCTTCCTGTCAGCCCCTGAAGGCACTTCAAGGATCATAGATGCTGCAAGTAATATAAATCAGAAGTGCAGCTCTTATTTGAGGGATGAAAGAGTTGGAACATAACTGGATTCAGAGAACAAGTACATTTTGTAGCAATTTAAAAAGACAATATATATATTTTGTTTCATTTTGAGGATAGGACCAAATCTTGCATCCTCTGATTATATATAATTTTTTTGAGACTGTTTATGTACCAGGAATTGTAGAGAAACCACTTGATCTTCACAAAAGTCCAACAAGGTATCAGCCATTTTACATGTGAGAAGACTTCAGTACAGAACGTCATTATCTTTTACAAGTTCATATGCTTGATAACTAGTGGGAATCAGATTCAAAGTTAGGTCTTTCTGATTCCAAAGCCCATTGCTAATTAGCTGAATTAAATAAAGCCTGTGTTCTTTGCTTACACATCAAGCATTGCAATTTATCACATGTCCATTGCTTTGAGTACTGCTTTTTAAGGAAAAAAATATTTCAAAAGAATAGAAAGTCTTTGATCCAATTCAGTTTTCTGCTGAGATGAATCAATGAAGATTCATATCCAGTTCAAGTTGTTATCTTAAAATAAGTATGGCCAATAAATTCTGGAATAAGGATATCTAACAAGGCACAAGGTGGCATCCTGGAAATAGCTTGGATTTAACTTTGCCTCCATCACTTATTAGAGTGTTATGGTGAGAAATTTAAGCTCTGAAAATCTTTCATATACTTATAGTGGGGGACTACCTATAGCATTTCTCTGAAGTTTTGTTCTGAGGATCACACATAATATTGCATGCAAAGATGCTTTAAGAATGAAGATACAAGTACATGGGAGGCTGAGATAGGAGGATCGCATGTCACGGCCTGCCTCACTCTGCAACTTAGTGAGATCCTGTTTAAAAAAAAAAAAAATAGGGCTGAGAGTATAGCTCAGAGTTAAAATTACCCTGGGTTCAATCCCCAAATGAAGATAGGAGGTACCATGTTAGGAGCCTTAAGTTCTTTATTAACCTGGGACTTGTCAGGAGAGAGCAAACACACCAGTTATTTGAATACAAAGAATTTAATGTAAAGAATTGTTACCTAGGTATAAAGTTATGGTAAGTATAATCAAAATTATAACAAGGGCACTCTAAGGTATCACAGAGATAAGAATCACAGGGCTCATGGACCCAATAGAAAAGGCTAGAATGACAGAAATCAAAACACAGACATTAGAAGAGGGGTCCTGGAACCTTCTGGGTGTGGGGTCTGCTTAGCGAGTGCTCAAGTGTCTGTGGGACCCCGGGAAAGCTAGTTCTTTGCTTTGGGGAGACTACAAACTGGATTCAGCAGCTCTTATGAGAAGGAACCAGTCGCTGCCAGTGTAAAGTCTTACAGGACAGGAAGTAGACAGGGAGTCCATGCAAGGTGGACAGGAAGGAACAAGTCCCTTCTTCCTTCTCAGGCCTGTCAGCCTCACCACAGCGCCCTCTGCTGGCAGACCTTAATCTGGACCCAGTTGGCCAAGCAGGGATGTGGTTTGTGGTCCCTGCCTCACCATTAAAGAGTATTGCTGGGTTGGTGGGGAAACACAGTAATTTAGTAGTTGAAACAGGGGTATCTTTCTAAGTAGTGCAAGATCCTTACAAAGTTCCTACTGCGCTTCCTTTTGGGGCCATAGAAAGTTGTGGCTGAGAGGCATTAAACTTTCCCAGATGTCAGCCCAAGTGTTCCTGAACTACCATTATCATCCAATTCAGTTTGACTTTGAAAAATTCTCTGATGGTTAGCTAGCTGCTGACTCATTTCATATTCAACTACTGTATTCAATAAATATTTATCATTCTTGATGTCAGGCACTATTATATGGAATGGGAATATGGTAGTGAGTAAATCATAATCTATCTCCTTGTGGTATTTATAGTCTCTATGAAACATAAACACATACACATAGGCATACTGTTTATACAGGTTATAGGGGTAGTCTCACAATTTTAATGACTTTAATGCAATTTTGTACACATGGCTAGCAAATAGATGTAATATTTTACAGGTGAGAGAAACTAGGAAGGGGGATATTATACTCAAATGTTGGTGGTCTTTTAATTCTGAATTTTCAACAAACTTCCCTATTATTTGCTCCCATTTGTTTATTGTTTTTCTCTGTTGTCAAATACCTAACCCATGTATGTGTGTTCTTGATTTTTTTCTTCTGTAATTTCAATTGTTTTGTTGTTCTATTTTATTTTACCCTTTTTATGTTGGTTTCAAATTTAATTGCTGTGTGGAAAAATATCTTGAATTTCTGTGTTTATGTTTATTTGTCCAGTTGTATTACTTCTGCTCCAATCTTTTAAGTATTCCCTTGTAATTGTAGACTTGTCAGAGATTTCTTTAACTTTTGTCAGTTTTATATACTTTGAGGCCATTTTGTGCACAAAGATGTAAACAGGGTCCCATGTGTAATATATTTTGGATGGATATTTTCTCTAATCATTTTATTGGATTGATTCTGTTGTGTTTTTTCCCCTTTTTTGTTGTTTGTTTGTTTTTGTTTTGGTCTGATAGTGAATATTTCTGAAATAACTTTGTTGGTTGCAGGACTATAAAGTTGTTTTCTGTATTCATTATCAACTTACATTTCTTGAATTAGTAACAGCTAAGTCCTAAATAATGCATTCATATATAAGTACCATTGCATACACACATTCATTTAATTTTTATAACCCTTTATAAGGCGGGTATCTGTATGTCACCAGTCAGAAAACAGAGGCAAACTCAGCTTAAGACTATACACATAATAGGTGAGTGAGCTGGACTAAATATCCATGTGGTCTTGGCTTCAGAGTTAGGCATTCAATCACGACTTTTCATGGCACATAAATTATGGCTTAGTTATGATTAGAGTTTTGGGTTGACAGTGATTTCCCTTTGGCACTTGGAAGATATTTCATTTCCATCTGCAACTGTTTTCCTGCTAATGAGAAATCTGTTCTCAAACAGATTTCTTCGAAGATCGTCTATTCTCTCTGGAAGGTGTCTAGGATTTTCTCATTTTTCTTTATGTGGTTCAGTTTCCTGACTTCTATGCCTGTTGCCTAGAACTCAGGATGTCTTCTAATGTGGGAGCCTGTGCTTTTTTTAAAGTTCCTCACTTCTGGAACATTCTTAGTTATCATCTCCTTTGTCAACACCCATTTATTTCCTTCTCCTGGCATTTTCATGACATGAAGGTTGGAGGTTCCCAATATAGCCTTTGTGATTCTTGCCAGGTGTTTTATTTCCTTATCTTCCCATATTGCATTCTAAGTGAGTCTATCAGTGCCACTGTTTTAGGCCCCATCTCTCCCGTTGGATCTAAGCAAGAGTAACGCCCAAACGAAAAGGAATTGGTACACTCAAGAGACACCTGCATCCCCACAAGGTTCATTGCAGAGCACCATTCATGGTACCCAAGAAATGCAATCATCTCAGTATCCACCAGTAGATGAGTGGAAGAAGGAAATATACATGTGTGCAATGGAATATCGTTCTGTCATTAAAAGATGGAATCCTGCCACTTGTGAAAACATGGGTGAAACTAGGAAACACCTCATTAAGTGAAATAAGTCAGGCACAGAAGGACGAACACTGAGTGATCTCACTCATCTGTGGAAGCTAAAAACAAGTTGGTCTCACAGAAATAGAGTAGAATAGTGTTCACTATAGGTTGGAGATGGGGTGGGGGGGGTGGTATAGGTAGGATTTGCCCAAAAGGTACAAAGTTATAGTTAGACAGGAAAATATTTTCTGGTGTTCTGTTGCAGGATAGGGTGACTATATGTAACAATACGGTATTGCCCCTTCCTTCCTTCCTTCCTTCCTTCCTTCCTTCCTTCCTTCCTTCCTTCCTTCCTTCCTTCTTCCCTCCCTCCTTCCTCCCCCTCCCCCATCTTTATTTTTTTGGTACTTGGGATTGAACCCAGAGACATTCTGACTCTGAGCCACATGCTCAGCCCTATCTTATTTTGAAATAGGATCTCACTATATTTCAAGATAGCTAGGAGAGAGGATTTTGAATATTTCATCACATAGAAATGATAAAGGTTTGAGGGGACAGAAATGCTAATGATCCTGATTTGATTATTACACAATGTATATACATACCCCATACATTTTTACCCCGTACATTTTTACAATGATTATGTGTCTATTAAAAATATGAAACATTTAAAAGATTATCCTCATTGATTTAAAAAATCATTTTATAAAAATATAATTATTATGCCATAAATTTCACCCACTTAGAATGTACATGCCAAATTTTTATGTTTTGTATTCATAGGGCTGCATAATTGTAACCACAGTTTAATTTTAGAATATTTTCATCACCTCCCAAGAAACCACATGCTGAGTAGTCACTCCCCCTTCTTCCCATCTCCTGAGTCCTAGGCTACCTCTAGTTTTTGTTTGTCTGGGTAGATCTGCCTGATCTGTACATTTCATGCAAATGGAATAATACAATACATAGCTTTTTGTGTCTAGCTTCTCTTACCTGGTGTTATGTTTTTAAGGCTCATCTCTATCATGGTATGAATTACTACTTTATTCTACTCCTGGTAGAAATAACATGATACAGTACGGATATATCGCATACTGCTTATCCATTCATCAGTTGATAAGCATTTTGATTATTTTTCACTGTAGGGTATTATGAACAATGCAGCTTTGGCCATCCGTGTAAATTTTTTTTTGCACGGACACATTTTTATTTTTATTGGGCATACACCTTGGAATGGAATGCTGTTTAACCTTCTGAGGAACTGACAAACTGTCCTCCAAAGTGGATGCACTATTTTATGCTTCAACCAGCAATGCAGGAGGGTTGCCATTCTCTGCATTCTTGACAGCACTTCTATTGTCTGTATTTGTGATTGTGGCTCTCCTAGTGGGTGCAAAGTGGTATCACACTGTGGTTTTCATTTGCATTTCTATAAAGACTTATGATGTTCACCATCTCTTCATGTGACTATTGGACATTTGTGTCCTCTTTGGAGAAATGTCTATTCACATCCTTTGTTTATTAAAATTGTTTTCTCTTTTTGTTCTCACAGAAGTGGTATTTAAAAATATATGCTCTGGATAAAAGTCCCTTAACTGATATATGATTTGTAAATGTCTTCTCCCATTCTGTGGGTAGTCTTTTTACTTTCTTGATGGAGAAATTTCATAATGGATGTTTAAATTTTTTTTGCTTAAGTCCAGTTTATCTCATTTTTCTATAGAGTTTATATGGTGTTTTTATTTCAGTTTATCTGTTTTTTAAAATTTTCTTTTGTGTTATACCTAAGAAATTATTGCCTAATCTAGGGTCATAAAGATTGATGCCTAACATAAGATTTTTACAATTTGCTTCTTACATTTGGACCTGTAATTCATTTAAATTAGAATCAGAATTTCTGGATATATAAAGTATATATACTATATATAATGTTCAACATCATTAGCAATCAGAAAGAAGCATAGCACTTTTTTGTTAAATGTATTATTGTTTTATTCTTTTTGATGTTTTTGTAAACAGAATTGTTCTGCTAACATTATTTTTGGACTGTTCATTGCCAGTTATAGAAATACAATCAATTTTATATGTTGATCTTATATCTGCAATATTGCTGAGCTTGTTCATTAACTTTTGGTTTTATAGTTTTTAGTGGATTCCTTTATATTTTCTGTATCCACGATCATTTCATCTGCAAATAAAAATAGTTTTACTTCTTCCTTTTCATGGCTTTTAATTATTTTTTTTTTGCCCCAAAGCCATCTTTATTACAATGTTGAATAGAAGTGGCCATTATGAGCTTCCTTATTTTATTACTCATCTGAGGGGTAAAAACACTCCATTGTTCATTACCAAGTATGATAACAGTTGTGTATTTTTTAATGATCATTATTAGGTTGGGGAAGTTCCCTGTTAATCCTAGTTTGCTGAATTTTGTTTTCTTAAATCATAAAATTGTATAAGGTGTTGCCAATGTCTTTTCTTCATATAGTATGATGATTATGTGATTTTTAAAAATTATACATTGATTGATAAAATGTTTTCCTGGGCTAACGTTTATCAGCAGGAATTTTAAGCTACTGACTATCGTAGGAGCTTCCAGCCCTAACGCTGGTCCATTGTTTAGAATAGGAAGTGCAGGATCAAACAAAAATGAACAATTGAAATTGAGAAGATTCTCTAATGAAATCAATCACCCCTAACCTTGTCACTCAGACCCCCTTTTCCTTGGGGTTTAGTTTCTTTCTCTGAGCCAAAGGAAATCCTTACATGTTTGCTAGCACCCTCGATGTGAGTTGCATTTCTCAACTCTTGTTTCTGATGGATCTTTGTTCTGCCATTACTCTACCTGAGCTTCATGAACTAAAGGTTATTTGTAAAGCTTATGAGAAGGTTATTAAAAAAAAAAGCTGGCATCTGTCTACTCTAGACCTTGAGGAACCTTGGAGAGTTTACATATACAGAAAAAAAAAAGTGATCATTCTAGCAGTGTAGCGTAGAAGTTTTCAACGTGAGGTTCTTAGATCAGGAAAAGTGACCATTTCTGAGAAGCACTATAACTGAGACTTAGGGGTTCCAGCATGGAGTGGGGATGGTTTTTCCATGTTCTCTCTACCTGTATCTGGAAGAGGACTCCCTCCCTTAGATTCAGGAAACCCCAGAGCAAGGAGACACTGTATGCACTCAAAGGCCACTCTGTGGGCCTCCTGGTGGTCAACTGTATTTCCCTGAGCTGTTGCAATGGATCCCACTATCTTTACAGTTACTCATTCATATCTAGTCTCATAATGATACCATAAAACAAGTTCTGCTGGACTCTTTTAAATCTATCCCTGGGCTCTTCTCAAATTCCAGCACCATCTTCATACAATGATAAGGGGTTAAAGGCTGAATACTCAGGTATAAATTAAACGATAGGCATCTTTCCTGCCCTAATATAAAGTGTTCAGAGAGGGGTAGACCTGACTCTGCATGAAATGCAAAGGACTAAGCAAAGGCCATTGGGTCAGCATGGCCAGGGTGGGGAGGGCTCTCCCCAGCATGGCACTTGTCAGACCAGTCGGCCCACTGCAGATGCACTGGAAGGACTGCAAGCTGGCCAGAGTGCTGCAGAGGAAACTGCAGTTCGTAGGTCTGATGTTTGCCGCTGGAGTTGGCAATGGAGTTGGAGTTTGCACCAAAGGGATCCATTTGCCAAGCACTCAGTACTTTTCTCCATCAGTCACCCCAGGGTACGGTCCCTCTTTCGTCAGTAGCTTGGGGTTTTGCTACATGTTTTGCTCTCTCATCAGCTTCTCCTGGAAGCTTACCTGTGGGGTTGGGATCCATCCTCTACCAGCACCAGATGGGAGACCTCCAGCGAGTTCCCTCATCTCTCATTAGCCTCTGTTCCCTCATCTGTCAAATGGAGTTGTTTTGAGGATTAATCTAGGGAAAAAATATGAAAAGTGTTTACTTCTACCCTGCCTAGTTCATTGCAAATTTTCAATAACTATCAGTTTTATTCAACTGGAATGATGTGTTTAGAAACATTTTGCACACACACATACACAACAAATCAGGTATTATGACTCCATCTGTTGTCTTCCCATAAGCGCCTGACATAGACACAGCAGGTGATGTTCCCGGACTATAGATGAAGAACCTCTGCACAGAGATGGATAGACCTCTTGAATCCTCTGCTTGTGCAGGTTCTCTTACTGTATAGTTATGGGATCTAGATGTGACATCCTTCACCCTCCCCTGCCAACAACAGCCTGAATCTCCAAGGTCAGAGGTTAGGTGGGCTTAGTGGTGCCCCACACACACATTGGTCATGGCTTACCATTGCTTTATCATTATCTTCTTTGTGCATATCTGCAAATGTCTGTGTGTCTACTTAACCACCCTGCAAGAGTTGGTATAGACTCTAGCCTTTCACTAATTTTTTCTCAATAAATTAAATTTCCATCAAGAGTTGCACTGTTGAAAGCTCTCTTGTGGGTCTGGAAAGTTATTTGGAATGACCTTACAAAACACCCCATAGGACTTTCTATCACCTTGGATCCCGACCCCTACAATGGGCTGCCTTTGGAATGGTTCTCACTCCACACCGATGACCTCCCTATCTCATGCAGACCACTGAAAAGCAGAGTCCAGCCTCACCTCCCCCTCTAGTTAGATGGTTGAGAGGATCATGACTTCTAAACTGAGCTCTGGCTCTAAACACTGTGGATTCAAATCTAGTCTCTGTAACTTACTAACCGTCTAGGGCAAGATAGAGAAGTTCTTGTTGAATCGGTTTCCTTATCTACCAAGGTCTCATGATGAATCTAAATTATAGAATCACTTTGAATGTTCAAGGTTTGTTTCCTGGTGTGTTCTGACTGATAGTCCACCTCTGCTTTTTATTGGTGAACACTTGAAATCCCTTTCATTATTAGAAGTTATCTAATAATAGGAAATAATTCATATTTACCATATGGCAAGCTGACAAAAGACATAATTTTCTATTTATAGGTAAGTGCAATTAAGTTCAGAGAACTTTTAACTTTTTCTGAACACATAAGGGCTATATGGCACACTTAGAACTAGACCTCTGATCTTCTAACTCCTAACTCAGATCCAATGTTCTTTCCATTATAGATGAGAGTGAGCCATGCTAGGACCAACCTGACAGGTACCTCTCTAGCTGACAGTGAGCAATACAAAAATACATGTGTGCGTGTGAGCACGAGTGTGTGTGTATACACACACATTCACCATTGATTTCCATATTTATGTGAGAGATGAGAGAGTTCAGTTGTGAGACTTTGGTTTATTCAGAGTAATATATCTTACTTCTTAAGCTAATTTAAAAGAAAAGTGTTTTGTTTTGGGAATCATGTGATTTCAACTAGCATAAACTGGGTTCTCCAGACTTGTATTTCTTGTTCCCTATTCTGTTGGAATTTTATCAACTGACTTTTTAGAAATGATAGTCTCACAAAAATAAGCCACATTTATTGGATAAAAATTTACCTGGAATTATACCACGTGCTTTATACAAATCTAATTAATATTCACAATCCCCTTTGGGTTGGTATTATTGTTCTCCTGATTTTACAGATTTGGTCACTGAGGCACAGCACTTTTAAATACCTTGCCTAATATGGTCAACTCTCTAGTAAGTGATGGAACTAGATTTCAAATTCATACAGTCTGGAGTTCACTGCTAAGTAATGCATCCATGAAAAATATTGCTTATTGGGCACTGACTTGAGAACTGGCATCCTTCTAGGTACATTTATATATTAACTTTGGCATTTTATTGTAACCCAGAAAGGTACTGAACCAGTGAGAATAAAATTAGAGAAGCAGACACCATCCCAAATATTTCAGAAAGAGAAAATTTAATGCAGGTGATTGGTTACAGAGGTGAGTATAAAAGTGGATCAGTCAACAGGAGATGGTGAACCAGCCCATATTTAATAATGCCAGAAATCCACTGCCTTCATTGTTTTGGAGAGACAAAATGAAGAGGTGCTTCAGTGGATCCCAGGATCCAGTATTCCTTGACAAGAGTGGGGACTGCCATAGACCTGTCTGAGAGGTGGGATAGCCACTTGAGGTATGAAGTTGCTATGGAAACACAGTGTGGCCATACAGAAAGAAGAGAAGTATGTTGAATTCTCTTTACCTTCGACCTTGTGGCTTCTTACTAGTGCATCTCATTGAGAGAGCACAACTGGACGCCAGCATTCTGAAGGCAGCCCTTTGATACAGGCAGGACCGGCAAGTGTAAGCAATAGATTTAAGAGAAGTCAGATCAAGGCCAGGCAGAGTCCATTTCTTCTGACATTCTCTTAGTGGTATCCATTTATAACTCTCCTAAACACTTGTATGCTTCTGTCCAGCAAGGCAATGATATATGACATCAATGAAGATATTCCTGCCATCCGGCCATTGGTGGCATTGATGGAAGATGCAAAATATCATAGATTAATGATACAGGAATCATGGCTCTGTCGGTGATAAGTGGTCCTCCCCTTGGAGGCTTTTCATGATCTGCAAACTAAATTATAAGGGCAAGCATCAACAGCGCTCTATTCTAAGAGTGGAGGAGCACAGAAGAAGAAAGGGAACTCATTTGTTCACAGGAAAACAAGCATATCTCTATAGTTCACATTATATACAATGAGGCCAGAGTTGATTTTTTCTTACTTCCTTTTCCCACCATTTCATGTTACTTTTATCCTGAACCAGCCTCTCATTGGGGCCTTGTGATGGGGGAAAAAAAATTGGTATTATAAATCCCAACGCCAGCATTTAAAAGGACCAGTTTTTAACCCAGTGTGGTTAAATCTTCATTCCTTAAGTTTCCGAGTCCTTTGTGGTCCTGATGTTTGGTGGTTGCCCTACCATCTCATTGGTACTAATACAGACACAGAGAAGTGTCAGATGACCCCCGGATGCTGTTCATCATTTTCTGTGCCCTGCTCTTTAGCTGCAGCAATTTTCCCCTGGTCTTCGAATCAATCATCCTAGCCATAATGGAAATCTCATCTCTGCCTGGTGTTTTGTGACACGAAGAGCAAAAAATAGCCAGGTGGAGGTTTCAGGTTCTGGTTTCATTAGACCAATTTTGTGTCTCCTA
This sequence comes from Graphiurus murinus, assembly GCA_004027655.1. Lineage (NCBI taxonomy): Eukaryota > Metazoa > Chordata > Mammalia > Rodentia > Gliridae > Graphiurus > Graphiurus murinus. Next base: position 23,251 of record PVLC010007879.1, on the reverse strand, counting down.
ATGGAAGGATTCTTCTCCTGAAACCTAAAACTTCTAACTCAGAAACACCCAAAGTTTCAAGGCAGGAAGTGCAAATTTTTGCTGGTGGGTTATTAGGTGTTATGGTGATGGGAGGGGCGGGGTGTGCTCTGGCTTTCATTCTGTATTTTCTAGATCTGTGTATTTGGCCTTGGAAGAAACATTATAATTTTTCACTAGATCAATAATATATTACACATCATAGTGCAGGGCCCTAAGGTTTTATCCTAGGCAATGCTATCGCTGAGGCTTCAGCAGGACATTTCTACAGTTTAGCTGGATATTGTAGCCACAGGTGGTAGAGCAGGAAATGCACATGAGTCCATTTTTTTGTATTCTTTCATGATGAAGTAAAATCTCAAGTCATGGCATGCAGTACCTGTAAGTCCACAGTTGGGAGGACTAGGAAAGGCACATCCTGAGCCAGACCACACTTGCTTTCCAATGATTGGAAATCGCTGCATCCACCAGGATGAATTGTGTCTAATGTGGTTAATCTGCTACTAGGTGGCTGGCTGATTTCTCCAGGAAATTACCCACCCTCGGCACTCGACGGTGACTTGGACCCATAACATGGGTGGTAGTCAAAACAGCCTAGCTGTACACAAGTCCCTGGTTTTGAACCTGTGCATAACCTCTGTCTCTGCTTTTGTGACCACCCAGAGCAAGCACCGGGGCTGGGAAAGATGCCAAGCAGTCTCCCAGCATGGGTCATCTTGTCTACCTGGCTGTGTATAGCCTCTGCTTTGGAAAGTCTTTGGTATACCTTCACATATGCTAGGTGTGACACAAAGAATTTTCATTTGGATAGTAGCTACAGAAGAAAAGAGGGAGAAATACCTCTAAGGACAAATGACCACAAGAGTGGCAGATGTGGGTTATTAATACCTCCTTGCCACAGACAAGATGATGGAAACTCAAAAACGTAAAGTAACTACTCAAGGACAAAGATTGGGACCTGAGTACAATGTGCCTGACTCCAAGGCTTCACGTTCAACTGCCAGCATTTCTAAAGATTTCCATTGAGAAATAATTCATTCTTACTCGATGGATTATTTGTGCAGAATACAGGTTGTTTTAAACCATGATGATGGTTACCTTTAACCATTTCTGTTTGGGACTGCACCAACCTCCAGAGTCTGGTCTGAGGCAGGGGCTGAGTTTTAGGTAAGAAAGGGAGATGTGCACCTCACCTAGTGTCCAGGTATGTCTTCTCAGGCAATCTAGCCCTGAGCATCACGAGGACTGCTTAAATCTGAATTTGAAAAGAGGTTTGCGGTGTATGGGTCTAGGTATGGATGGAGGTGAGGGTTTCAAGGACTCAGCACCGAGAGAAGAAGTAGACTGACAGCTTTGTGGATATAGTTGTTATGCGAAGGTTTCAATAGGTAACGTCTCCCAAGACTCCAAGACCATGATATATCTACACATTCTAGTTAATGATGAAATAGCTGAAATTGTAGACCCGATTTTGTGGTATGGTTGTATGTTATGCTATAGAATTTCAGAGGAGAGAAAAGATGAGTATAAGCTGCCTGTTTCTATGTTTTCTGAAGGACATGGGAAGGAATAGACCTTGTGCTGGGGGCTATCGTAAGAGAACATTCACTTTATTAGTCATTTCCCATTTTCTCAGTGACTCATGGAATTTTTGCAGGAGGAAGCATTTTCTTTATTTCCCAAGTAATCCAGATTCCTAAGTGACAAATATCCCTAGAATTTTGGTATTTCTTCCTCCTCGTGTATGTGTGTGTGTGTGTGTGTGTGTGTGTGTGTGTGTGTGTGTGTGTGTGTTGATAGGGATTGAACCCGGGGGCATTTTACCTCTGAGCTACACTCTCAGCCCTATTTTATTTTATTTTTATTTGGAAACAGGGTCTCACTAAGTTGCTGAGGATCTCACTAGATTGCTGAGGTTGTCCTTGAACCTGTGATCCTCCTGTCTCAGCCTCCCAAGTACTGAGATTAAAAGTGTGCACTGCACCACCACACCCAGTGGCATTCTCTTCTTTAATAACGCCAGAGATGTTGCTAGGAGCACAGGTTCCAGGGACCCTGTGTGCTGATGTTAATCTGTCTATTATTGAGAATACAGTACTGATCTGGTCCTCTCTTGTTAATCTGTCTATTATTGAGAATACAGTACTGATCTGGTCCTCTCTGCTCCCAGGTCAACCTCTTGTGGTAATTCTCGCTGCAAACTCTTCTACTGGTGACTTTCCTAACACCTTTTATTTGGAAACACAGCTACTCTTGTGCATAAAACAGCCCCTTTTTAGATTGATAAATAACATACAACACTCCATTGTTATATCCCACCATTAGTCACTAAAAATAAGAACAATGAGAACAGTTTTCTGTTTCATAAGCAAAACAGATTTTTGACCGCAGAGCCAGGACCATAGATCTGCAACTGGCTCCATCTTGTGGAATAAAACCAGGAATGTATGTGCTTTCTTCCTGCTGAGGGACTCTTGGATATCCCAGAGTTTGTGCTTTATAAAGATGTATCTTTCAGAAACATTGCTGAGGAATGCAGTCCTTTTATTCTCATACCCCTAAACCTAAAATGCCAGAACTCTTATTTTAAGACTTATGTTGGTTATCATATATAGCTTAGATTGTATCACCATTCCAAACTTAATAAAATCTGTGAAACTATTTTTACTTCAGTGGTAGAGATTAATGACTGTTGCCTCCACCTTGAGCTGGCTAAAATATATCCAGTGTCATAGGGCATAGTCAATAGACTGTGGTGATGCTCAGCAGAGTGTGAATATGGTATCTAGGGACATTTCTTAGCATGCTTCTATTGGTATCTAGATTATATTTCACCACACCATTTTTCTTAGTGGCAAAAAGAAAATAAGAGGCTTGTTTTTTATCTTATGGTGGGCTGTAAAATGCTTCTCTTATGACTCCTACTGTTCCCTTTTGAAAAGGTAACCCTTCTGTAAAATTTTCAATACACTTTAGATTTCATATCTGATGTATAATTAATTTATAAGCTGGAGCATGTAATGTTCATGGTGAGTGCAAACTTATTTTTAAAGGCTTTTAAAAAATTTGCACAGAATGCATAAGTGAAAGCTTCACCCCAAATTCCATATTTTCATCAGTTTTACCTTTGATGGAATCAGTCTGAGCTTGATTGGTGACAGGGACCTCACCGAGTCTCACACTAATGTACGGATCAGGAAAAGGTCTGGTGATTTCATAACCTTTGCAATTTTAATACCATGTACAATCCATTAAATATCATCTGCACTGAAACAGATGTGCTCATGAAAAACTTAACCTAAAATATTTTGGCTGTGTTAGCAGGAAGGTATGTGGATACTATCTAACTCTCCACCTAAATAAGAAAGTGGGTTCCAAGTTGGTAATGAGCTTGGAGGAGGCAAAGAAGAGAAACAAGGAGTACAGAATGAGAAGCCAAGTTCTGGACAAGCCAAGAGGACATCCTGGTGGGAGGGGCCCAACCTTGGAGGCTGGTCAGTGTGGTCCCTCCTATCGTGTCTGTGGACATCAGTGTTTTTGCTTATAAAATGGGAGACTCGCCGGGCGTGGTGGCTCACGCTTGTAATCCCAGCATTCGGGAGGCTGAGACCGGAGGATCCGGGTTCGCGGCCAGCCTCAGCTACCTAGTGAGGCACTCCGCAACTTAGTGAGACTCGGTTTCAAAAGTAAAGAATAAAAAATAGGGCTGGGGGTGTAGCTCGGAGGTAGAACGCCCCTGAGTTCAATCCCCAGTACCGCAAAAAAAAAAAAAAAAAAAAAAAAAAAAAAAAA